>JAXIVJ010004342.1:5000-60000 GCA_036785665.1 Chirona hameri | reverse complement strand
TTAGTCGTGAATACCGAGGACAAAGTATGATAACACAACGGAATACCGAGACCCGATGGTCATAACCGAGACCCGTTGGCCGGGTCTCGGTATTTTAAGCACTTAAGCCTGCGTTTTGTGATGATTAGAGTCATATCTATGAATAAAAACCCGGTCCTCTATTTTCATGATTGATATGAATTTTCCTGGGGCCAAGTGTGTAATCGCAACATTCCTCGAGGGAGGTGTGTTAAGTTGGCGTGAAACAAATAGTGATGATGGAAATAATTGCGTATTTATTTTCAAAGTTTAAATTTGTTCAAATGTCGCACTATTTTAAATCACTAATTCAAATATACAAACATACATTTTGGTCATTTTTAGGAAACATATGACTGTAATTACCTAAATTGGGAAATTTGCATGAAAGACAACACTAGGCACCGCTCTTTCCGTGGCGGTATTGGCTCGACGCAGTGGCGGCGGTTCTTCTGCTATACGAGACAAGGACAATCAGCTATGAAGAGAAAGGTGGGTCGCATTGTTATTGTCTTAACTTTAAAATTAATTGCCTTGGTGTGGTAAGTTAGATCATATGCATCATGCATGCAGATAATGGCAGACCGTACGTAATAACGGGTGTCTGCCCGGTGCGCCAGGCTGCATGACAGCATGCCAGTAGGAATAATGGTGGAAAGTTTGGAAGGGGGGAGGCAGGAATGTCGTTTTATGAAAATGATTGGGGCAGGGGGTAGCTTCCCCAGAAAAGTTGAGGGGGATGAGCTGTGAAAAATTGCTTAAAGTACCATCAAAATCCACAAAAATAAAGATTTTTCCCAGGATTTGACCCACTTCCTCGTCGAAGTTGGGGCTTCAGCCCCCAGTTGTCAATTGACAATTGTCCTAAGTGGAAATACTGGCAGCAGATAAGTA
The DNA here is from genome assembly GCA_036785665.1 of Chirona hameri. Classification (NCBI taxonomy): domain Eukaryota; kingdom Metazoa; phylum Arthropoda; class Thecostraca; order Balanomorpha; family Balanidae; genus Chirona; species Chirona hameri. The sequence goes on along the minus strand of JAXIVJ010004342.1, from coordinate 59,088 downwards.
ATGTTTGTATGAAACGCTGCTGGCAATGACAAATATGTGTGCATGCAGTGCAATTCTAATATTTCAATGTGCTTCAGTAATTTAGTTGATGATTCACATTGGTGTTTTAGGGCACTCTGGCCTCCAACAGCAAAGGTCACATGGCTCTCATCAGCACTTTAGTTGATATTGAAATTGCACAACATCAAAAATGGTTTAGGTAGGTACTGTAGAGTAAACACTAGACTGTTGTAACTAGTGATGTAAATAGGAGTCCAAATTTTTGGACATCCGAAAATAGTCCGTCCGATTCCGATTTGCACTTCGGTCGGTCAGCCACAGATATGTTGGACAATTTTCCGTCTAGGCACAATTCACAGATTTTCCTACCTTACAGGCAGTTAATTGGATGACCCTCTGATGTTTTCTAACAAAGTGTTGTAATGATTGATGTATTTAAATGAGAAATTGAATGAAGGATGATGTGATGGCAATTGTGGACATGAAATAAAGTAAAAACATCACTAATTGTTATGTATGAGATGTTTTTAAAATTTGACTATTTTCGGACTCTTGGACTCATCGGACACTTTCCGGTCAGCATTATCACATTTGATCGATATTTGGATCGGACATGATTTGGAATATTTCTGAATCTTACATTACAACTTGTAACCCCTGACACACTATAAAATCAGAATTTCATGCTATCAGAATGTAAACAATAGAGATGCACTAAACACAATGCATCAGTGTCGTCTGTGCTCTGAAGTATGATAGTGTGAAAAGTCCAAGTTATTCAATGATATATCAATATACCAGCAATTACAAACATCAAAAAGCTGGTATCTATTCATGGTGTGTCGTATGATACTATGATATCATATTGATATTCATGGCATGGTATTATTAAAGGGGAAACAACTCTACACCAAACACAACCTAACACTAAACTTGTCATGCTACTGGTTTCAGTTTTGTAGATGATACTGACACAATGAAGCACAAATAGCATGACATTGGTAATGCCACATTTGGCAATTGGACATTTACCAGTAATAGTTCAGTAATTCACCTCCCCAGTTAAGTATGTGCTCTTGACCAAATGCCGCTGTGGAGGCTGCATGCAGTTTTGAGTAGGACTGACGACTGGGTGCGACGTTGATGGGACTGTGGAGCGGGGTTCTAAAACTTCTTTGAAGCCTAGTGCAGATTGGAAAATTGGGCCTAAAAATAACCCAAAAGAGTGGAAAATTCAGCCTAAAAAGAGCTCACATCAGAATCAGCTGTTACAAATGACAATACCTTCCTAACCTGTTTTTTTCATACACAGGTTAATATCAGTGTCAGGGTTACAGTTGTCCAATAGTCATATTTATTTAGGGAGTGGAAAACTGGGGAAAAGAGTGGAAAAATATTACCCACAGGCTGTCGTTTTCCACCCAAAATTTTGCAATCCTAGGACACTGCATCCAGGTTTTTTATACACTCTCTGGCACATAGTCTCTGATCACAACGCCTCACTAATATCCGCTCAGCCGCCCTGGCGATGCAGTGCAGATGCAGTGGCCCCTTGTCAGAGACTAGTAGGCGGCAGGCGGAGCCAGTCATGCCAGGTCAAACCACTGGTATGACGTCACATGTCATACAAAGAGAAACTTACTTTTTCTCCACAGATATCTATATATGGTCCAAACCAAAGTCATATTCATGTTTAACTCAAAATGCCCCCTACTGCCAACTATCAAGCAATCTGTCAAGGAAATCCAGCTCTGTGTCCCTTATAAGGGCAACACATCAGCCAATCAGCAATGGGAAACGGGACGGATACTTGTGGTATGGTATATATTAAACAAAAACAAGGTGAACAGTTCCCTTTAATGGTGTTCTTGAGGTCCCTAAAAGAAGAAGAGTATTATTATGACATACAGAAAAGTGTAACAGTAATACCAAAGCTAGGACTTCACCAAAAATGATACATAATAAAACCTGACCTAACCTTTACAGCAATTACGGTTGCAGGGACCCCATTTAGAATGCTCTGCAGTCCGCTTACATTTGCTCGCTGCACTGCAGAACCTACCGGGGGCTGTCACCCCCCCTCGGACCCCACCAGACCATCTTGTAGAGTCAAAGATAAACCACTTTTCAGTCTGTTGTAATATTACTGTCAACTGACTACTCTTCTTCTATCAGGGACCTCAAGAACACCATTAACTGGGGAGGTGAATTACTGAACTAATGCTAATTTACCTACCTATATCATAACTGTTCTTGCCAGCATAATTCAATTATAAATATGATACTTCAAAAAGGTAAAAAGCAAGACAACAATTATTATATCAGTGTGCAACCGCATTGATGGGCAAAACGCTGCATTTGTAATATAAGGAAGCAATAAGCATTTTAGCAGAATCAGATTGGCTTAGAATACCTTTTCGGACCAGGGTAAAAGAACAACGGGTAGAACAGTAAGGAATGTAACGCCCAAATGAATTAAACAAGATATAATTTGTATTGCAATTGTTTTGTCTATTATAAATTAAAGGTATTGTTTGTTACCAATAACTTGTATTTCCATAGATTATATCTTTATTTATTGAATTAAACTCCAGCAAATATACGAAGTAGCAGTCGAAGTAGTGTAATTTCAGTACATGTAGTAGTATTTGGAAGCGGTCATATTAAATTCTACTACGAAGTAGTAGTCGAAGTAGTGTATATTTCAGTAACTGTAGTAGCATTTGGAATCGGTCAGCGGTCGTTCAGACATTTTTTAACCCCCAAGCCCATTTAACCCCTTTACGCCCGGAATATCGAAAAAATGATAGATAGAAACGTTGTAGCTAAGGCTTGTAGCTATCTGTTCCAGAAGTCGGATTTAAAATATGTACCATAGGTTACAAGCCAGTCTCGTCTGAAAATCATCGATTTAACATGGGAACCCTATGGTGTAGTAGGTATTTAACGCCCAAACGCCCGAGTGCTGCCAACCGTTACTGGTGGGGGCTGTTCGGACCTTCCAGCCCAAGCCGGGACTGAGACAGCGTCGAGTTTGTCTACACCGAAGTTAAGCAAAAATTTAGATCACACTAAATAACATACCACACCGTCATTTGCCATTGACATGTAGTTGATGTTTTGGAAAATAAATGGGTGATCTTACCCAAGGCCCTATAATAATATTACCTATGGTCTATGGATGTTGTGATGCTCGAATACCGGGTCAGGATTCGGACGACTGCAGCAAGATCAGCCAGGGCTGCCAGATCCAAATTGGTCTTTGTCGCCAAATTTCCGCCGAATTATCGCCAGACATCGCAAATTTCTTGATTTTTTTTAAATTTAATTTAAATCGACAACTTTTCGCCAAGTCGATTGCATTGTATAAGCATGTTGATTGGACATCTAAAGCATCAGGTAAGTAGCCAGGATTTTTTATCAGGGGGGGGGGGGGGGGGGGGGGCACGGGGCACGACAGTGGAGGATAAAATTTCGCTCCGTTTCGTTAGCAAAAAGTTGTTGACGGGGGGGGGGGGGAGGGAGAGGAGATGGCCCCCGTGCCCCCCCCCCCACCCCCTTGGCTACGTCCCTGTAAAGCATTGTAGTGGCATGGTCGTCTGAAAATGTAAAAATAGTGTTGTTGTTGATTTACTTGCAAATTCAGTACCTTTCCACTTTGGAACGTGAAACACTGCTTGAGGGTATTAGCCTTACGAATAAAAAATGTCTGGAATTATTTTTAAAAAAATACCGTAATTCCATAATTTGCAGGCTACATTTCAAAATTCGCCATTTTCCCGCGTTTTATCTATAGCCAATCGACAAATGCCATTTTTCCATCGCCGACGGGGTCCAAAAGTCGCCAATTTGGCGACAAATCGCCAAGTCTGGCAGCCCTGAGATCAGCTGATCTACTAAGGTCAAACCACTGAGAAGGGATATACAGGAGTGGCCACTCCCCGGGTTTCCCATTGCTGTCGGCGACAACGCAGTGCTGCCATATTTACCCGGCCGATTTCTTTCAGCAAGGAAAAACCGCTCGGCCGCCCGCTCCAGCCCGCGCAGCCCGGGACCCGTCCGTATATGAGACCCATTCATACGTCAAAATGTGATGTTTGCTCACTTTCTGTTGATTTAAATATCTATATGTACTATTCCAAATAGCCTCTAGCTGGTCAAATAGCATCTAGCATCTAGCTTATCGCCGCGTTTTTGTTTCCTTTCTGGCTTCAGCATCTATATTACTATTTGATAAGCGTCTGTCTATCCGTCTGTCTCTCCGGCACCGCTCAGTTTATTCAGTTTAGAAGTCCCAGTTAATTCACGTGCTGAATTGGTGCGGATACCTCCAAGCCGGAGATGCCAGATAAGTCACCGACGCACCGGAGTTGGTGGGGCGGTGATTCCTTGACGGGTAATAGGTAATTGTGTCCTAAGCAGTTCCAGTTCCAGTCCAGTTAATTAACGTGCTGAATTGGTGCGGATACCTCCATCCCGGAGATGCCAGCTAATCGTCCAGCGGAGCGGACGGGTTAGCACTAGTGGCTTCTATAGAAGCCATGCTGTCGCCAAAAGCGTCAGAGTGGCACTTCCTGTATATCCCTACTAGTCCGACGTCCGACGATAGCGCTAGGCGCTAGCATACTTATTTTGACCAAATGACGTGGGAAGCATGGTTTAGCTGGTGGGAACTGGTGGCAACCGCGCTTCAGACAAATCATAAGGCTGTGCATATTGTGCATTTAGGGGGGTCACTGAACCATTCCCCCCTTGGGCGCCGAAGGCGCCCTCACGCACCGAAGGCGCCCTCATGCACCGAAGGCGCCTTCGGTTCATGAAATGCGTCTCACATTCAGCGAAGGGCGCCGATGGCGCCCTTCGCTGAATGTGAGGCGCGCTCCGGCTGAATATGAGGCGCGTCCCACTGAATGTAAGGCGCGCTCTGATACATCCCTGAAGGCGCCCTCCCACATACCTCTAAAGGCGCCCTCCGATACACCTCTAAAGGCGCCCTCCCACATACTTTCAAAGCGCCCTCCCAAATACTTCCAGAGGCGCCCTCCGCTCCGATACGTATATGAAGGCGCCTTCCCACATAGCTCCGAAGGCGACCTCCAATACACCACTGGAAACGCTTTCCTACATGCCTTCAAAGGCGCCCTTTGATACACATACACCTCTGAAGTCGCCCTCAAACATACCTCCAAAGGCGCCCTCCCATATACCTCCAAAGGTGCCCTCCGATACATATCTGAAGGCGCCCTCCTACATACCACCAAGGGCGCCCACCGATGCACCTTTGAACTTCGCAGGCGCCCTCACACATACCTACAGGCTCCAAAGGCGTCGTCCGATACATCTCCGATGGCGCCCTCACACATACCTTCAAAGGCGCCATCGAATACACTTTCGGAGGCGTCCTCCAATACATCACCCTCCGATACACCTCTGAAGGCGCCCTTCCACATACCTCCAAAGGCGCCCACCAATACACCTCTGAAAGCGCCCTCCCACATAGTCCAAATGCACCCTCAGATACATTATCCGAGGACCTAGGGCGCCCTCCCTCCATATATACAAAGGCGCCCTTCGCTGAATGTGAGACCGGGCGCCTCTGGTCTCACAGAGGGCGCCTCTGGGGCTATTTGGGAGGGCGACCTCAGAGATGTATCGGAGGGCGCCTTCAGAGGTATGTGTGAGGGCGCCTTCAGAGGTATGTGTGAGGGCGCCTTCAGAGGTATGTGTGAGGGCGCCTTCAGAGGTGTATCGGAGGGCGCCTTTGGAGGCATCTGGGAGGGCTCATTCAGATGTGTATCGGAGGGCGCCCTTGGAGACATGTGGGAGGGTGCTTTCAATGGTGTATCGGAGGTCGCCTTTGGAGCTATGTGGAATGGCGCCTTCAGAGGTGCATCGGAGGGCGCCTTTGGAGATATGTGGGAGGGTGCCCTCGTAAATGTATCGGAGGGTGCCTTCGGAGGTATGTCAGAGGGCGCCTTCGGAAGTGTATCGAAGGGTACCTTTGGAGGCAGTGGCGTCGCCACAAAACTTAGTGTGTGGGGCGAAGTTTTTTTTTTGGGGGGGGGGGGGGAGGGGGGGGGGGGGGGCAGCCAGGGGTTCGGGGGCCAGCCCCAGGGGCGTATTTAGGGGGGGGGGTAAGGTCAGGTGCCGCCCTCAGCCCAGTTACCACCCTCAGACCAGGTGCCGCCCTCAGGTCAGGTGCCGCCCTCAGGTCAGGTGCCGCCCTCAGGCCAGGTGCCGCCCTCAGACTAGATGCTGCCTTCAGGCCAGGTGCCGCCTTCAACCCAGGTACCGCCCTCAGGCCAGGTGCCACCCTCAGGCCAGGTGCCGCCCTCAGACCAGATACCGCCTTCGGACTAGATGTCACCCTCAGACCAGGTGTCTGCTGTCGCCCTCAGACTAGATGTCACCATCCGACCAGGTGCCGCCCTCAGGCCAGGTGCCGCCCTCAGGCCCAACAGGGCGCCTCTGGCGGAGTTCCGCATGCCTGGGACTTCGGCAGACAGGGGAATAGGGCAGGGTTGATTTTGTGAAGCCGGGCAACGGGGTGGGTGGATGTCGGCTGGCCCGAGTGCAAAATTGTCTGTTCGCCATCCACTTATTTAACTGAGGTGTTGTGCTTTATCGCGAGCATTCCTCAGTTTTGCTCTATCCCATTCATGAATGGAAAAGACATGAATGCCTCTTTATTGCCATAACTTTGATTTTGGTGTCTTTTAATTTTATTTTTTGTTTTGTTTTATTTGTTCACAAATCGTGGTCAATTCCACAAATTCCACGGTTATTTTTTTTCTCTCGAGAATATCATCAAGTGGAAAGAACAGTTAATTTAAGTTATCGATTTTTTGTATAATTTCTTTTCATTAACTTCTTTGTTATTTTGCTGTTTGTATCATTTACCCCCCCCCCCCCCGCTCAACAACACCTTTCGCTGACAACACTGGCGGATCCAGGGGGGGGGGGGAATCAGGGGCAAATGCCCCTCCTCACAGGAATCTTGGTGGGGCATTCAATACAAGTATGCGTTTCCTGCACTGAACGTGAAAAATAATGATCTTAGGAGAAAACTTTATGAAAACGGCAGTTTTTTTCTCTCGTGTGATTGCATTTGAAGTTTTTATGTATCCCTTTTTCAATGATAGACAAAACAGCGCACCTGATCAGGGGCGCAACCACGTCCATAAAAGTGGTACGGACAAATTGGCGTTGGGGGCGCCATCGCTCAAGGGGGGCGCCATCGACCAAAAAACTCGCAATATCACAAATGTCATTTTTTAGATGTACTGTATGTACGAGTATGTATGTACATACCTGTAATCTACTGTAGTACTGAAAAATAATGCCTCCATCCCCATAATCAATATGAGACTACTGGCGGATCTAGCCTCTCTCCGTGGGGGGGGGGGGCATCTTTTTGTGGCAAAAAAGTACCCCCATTTTCTTCCTCCGCGGATTTGGGCCGGTCACCTTATTTTGGTATTCGAGCTTAAGAAATTCACTTTTTTTCGGAGAAAACTCCCCACAAAAACGCAATATTCCGTAGCATATACATTATACACATAAGTAATAATAATGTTTATCTCATACCAACTCGCAGGGGCGTCGCCGATAATTTTTTAGTGGGGGTCGGCTGAAATGGGAAAAAATCACCCCCATTTTTGTCTGCGTGTATTTAAGCTTTTGCAGCATTTTTAATGTGGATTTTCATATCATACTTATTATTTAGGCCGCCAAGCAGCGCGATTTTTTTACGGGTTAGCCTGATAAAACCCAGAAATATAGGCGGTGGGCCTTGTAGAGAAGGTAACAATATTATTCATTAAATTCAGCGTTACGACGAACCGAAGACGATGACGATGGCTTCGTTATGACGATGTCCACTAATGTGACGCCGCGAAGCGGCGTGACAATTTTAATTTTAGGTCGTGGAAAACGAAATCTTCATATTGGAACCAGACCGTGATTGGAGCCAACCTCAGGAACCCCTTTTCCTGGTTGCACATCTCGGCATGATGAAACATATTGAAATGAAGGTAGTTTTTCATATACCTACATTAGCCTCGGATAGTAAATCACGATGACCGGTGGCAGTCAGCGCTCAATAGTACATGTGATAATATTAACTGTATACATATGTACCGAACTGTAACAAACAACTGGTAACAGTGCAAATGGTTTGAAAGCAGCAAGAGGCAGAACGCCTTTCCCGCGCATAAATGGTCCCTGTGGATCTGGAGGAGCCTGGTGGGAGTTGGCTTGAGGAGATGGTCCTGGCCTGGTCCCCACTATTAGCTCTTCGGTCCAGGAAGTTGGGCACCGCTGGAGCAGCTTCCGGGTCCCGATGTCCGCGTCCTTGCGTTCGCGTCGCCTTTTTCGGAGCTCGGCAGACTAGCTAGCTAAACATGTAGCCCGCTTGAAAGTTAATATTTTATGAAGGGATTGGGCCCTGGGGCCAGCAATTACCGCCAAGGAGAGAGAGCCTCTGCCAGACACTTAATGGAATTCATTTTCCCATTTTCCAAATTTGTATAAGCAATTACGAAACTTGCGTCATGCCGCGAGGCGGCGTGAAATTTTCCGGTTTCGCGGGGGGGGGGGGAGATACTTGTATTGAATGCCCCCCCCCAGATTCCTGTGGGGCGGGGCATTTGTCCCTGATGCCCCCCCCCCTTGGATCCGCCAGTGTATGAGACCATGGGGCAGCATTTGCTTATTGTCCTGTAGGGTGCCTGTTCTGCTCCATGGGGGCGGCATTTGCTTCTAAGGAAGCCCATTGTCCGACTTAGTGGGCGGCTGTTCTTCCCAATGGGGGGGGGGACATTAGCTGCTTATGGACAATGAGCATTTGTCCAATTTAGAGGGCGCCTGTTTTACCCCGTGGGGTGGCATTTGCTTATTGTCCGGTAGGGTGCCTGCCCTGCTCCATGGGGGCGGTATTTGCTTCTAGTGGCGCCTATCCTGTTCCTAAGTCGCCATTTACTTCTAGGAGTGCTAATTGTCCGATTCCCAGGAGTGCCTGTCAGTGGCGTGCGCAGAAATTCACAAAGGACCAGGTCATTGCCTTGAGGCCTGAGGGGCGCCACCCGATCGACAGGGGCGCCATCAATATTGGCGAAAATTTTGGCAGGGGGGCCTCTCTCCGCACTATGCGGAAGGAGAGGCCCCCCCCGTCACTAGCCGGAGGGACGCCGTCACTGGCCAGGGGCGCCGTCACGGGCGGAGAGGGGCAGTCACTAGTCGTAGGGGCGCCGTCACTGACCGGAGGGGCGCCGTCACTGGTCGGAGGGGCGCCGTCACTATCTGGAGGGGCGCCGTCACTGGCCGGAGGGGCGCCGTCACTAGCCGGAGGGGCGCCGTCACTGGCCGGAGGGGCGCCGTCACTGGCCGGAGGGGCGCCGTCACGGTCCGGAGAGGCCAGTCACTAGTAGGAAGGACGCCGTCACTCGCCGGAGGGGGCGCGGTCACTGGCGGGAGAGGCGCCGTCACTGTCCGGAGGGGCGCGGTCACTGGCCGGAGCCCAGAGGGGCGCCGTCATTCGCCGGGGGGGGGGGCGGTCACTGACCGGAGGGGCGCCATCAATGGACGGAGGGGCGCCGTCTCTGGTCGGATGGGCGCCGTCACTCGCCGGGGGGGGGGGGGCGTGGTCACTGGCCGGAGGGGCGCCATCACTTGCCAGAGGGGCGCCGTCACTGGCCGGAGGGCCGCCTACACTGGCCGAAGGGGCGCCGTCACTGGTCGGAGGGGCGCCGTCACTGGCCGGAGGGGCGCCTTCACTGGCCAGAGGGGCGCCGTCACTGACCGGAGGGGGCGCCGTAACTAACCGGAGGGGCGCCGTCACTGGCCGGAGGGGCGCCGTCACTCGTCGGAGGGGCGCCGTCACTGGCCGGAGGGGTGCCCTTACTGGCCGGAGGGGGCGCCTTCACTGGCCGGAGGGGCGCCGTCACTGGCCGGAGGGGCGCCGTCACTGGTCGGAGGGGCGCCGTCACTAGCCGGAGGGGCGCCGTCACTGGCCGGAGGGGCGCCGTTACTGGCCGGAGGGGCGCCGTCACTAACCGGGGGGGGGGGGGGCGCCGTCACTGGCCGGAGGGGCGCCGTCACTGATCGGAGGGGCGCCAGCCCCTCCGACAACATATCATTACATCACACTATAACACACTAGGTGCGGAAAATGCAAGCATATTGCCTCATCATCACATTCGCTAGAACGGTTAAATCGCCTGTGAATGATGAGTTTTGTAAAGGTGATGTGAACTCTTGTGTTTAAGGTCCCATTGCTCTACGAAAAAAACACATCAAATGATCAAATTAATGTGATATTGGTGATCAATGGACATTTTGCAGTCGATTGGTATACATTTTGTTATCACACTCTGTAATTTATTTTTTTGGAGTTCCGCGAGGCTAGACCGGCCGGAACGCCTACTGTGGAATGGTTTGAAACTCACAGGATTCAATTAGGCCATAAGTACCTACAACTCGTGTATCTCGAATTTTTAATATCGGTGGCCTAATCAGTTCGATTTGGTAAACTTCCATTATAAGTAAATGGAGAAAATGAAAACACGTAGAAATCCACAGAAAACGCTTAAATGTGACCAGTTTTCACCAGATACCTACACCATTCTTGTGCCAAATGCAAAGATCCAAGTCACATTTTTGTTATGTGACCTCTACGAGGTTAACTTAGGTGACCCAAGAGGTCACGTGAGTTTTTTTATTCATAACTCTGTGTCAAATGAAGGCAGAGTAATGGAGTTATCAACATTGTATTTCGCTAGTCGAGACACGTTAATTGATGTAAAATTTCAACTTGATCTGACCTTGACCTGAGCTGTTTAAATCACAACATAACATTTTAAATCAATAATTAATTAGAGAGAATAAACTTGAGGTTAAGGGTGAGGCTTGATCTTGACATTATTGAATCTACTGACCAGTACCTATTGTCCTGAACGTGGATCTGCACCTATTTCAGTTTCCTTGCGAGTGAAAATCAGGTATTTTGAATGACTGGTTTATATAGCCTTGGGATGACCTAATATTGACACATTGTTGGACTGATTTGGTGGGTGCTTTGATGTTAGAAAGTTTTCTTGCAAGGTTTCATTTTTATTAAATTACTGTGACTGTTTATCACTGCAATAATGTTGTGTATTCCATGTCAGATTAGATTGAGACACACAACTCCAGCCGTTTTGCAATAGCATCATATACTGATGTTGGAAAATAGCGTTGGGGCATATTTCCATTGGGGGTTCCTTATGTCCCCCAACGACTGAGTACGGTTCGCCCGGCTCGCTGGCTTCACCTGACCTTGCATGCGGCCGCTACCACCGGCTACATGTCATCCCTGCCAGGAGAAATAGCGAGCGCCGAAGCGACTCGAACCCACCTTGCCAGGGCGGATAAGATTGTTAGCTCAGCGCTCTCCCGACTGAGCTAAACGGGCAGACCATAAAATAAAGGATTAAATCATATTTTGTGCACGACATTTCATCAGATAATATTTTTTTTAAACACAATAACCCATTTTGGCATAATTTTTGGCCATCAAATATCTACACACCTTAGCAGATGCCGGAAGTGTTTTAGACGTAGCCTCATTTTAATTTTGCTGCAATCGCAGTGGCGAAACATTTCCTTGAGGCCAGGACTCTGTTACACCATCTGTTTACCAGTGTCTATGGCAGCCGCCATAAACATCGTTTCACCGCCTCAGCTCGCAAATGTACTGCAATAAATCGGTCTTGCTAACAATTACAGAGTTCGGACCGGTTCTCCGTCCCCACGGCAGAAACCATGCTGAGTTTTGGCCATTGTGTGGGAAAACATGCAGACAGGGAACTAATGTCCAAGCGATTCACGTGAAAAATGTCACATAATTGCTAGTGCAATTGACCGACCTCGGTAACGCTAAAACACAGCTCGGAAAATGTATGTGTGGACTGTGGAGTATACAGCGCGGTTGTTCATCCCACCACAATTTTGTTTTGTTTTTCATATTTGTGCTAGGTTCAGGGAGAACATAGGATGTAAAACAATACCAATGAACTGGTAGTTGGTACTGACTTCGAAACAAAATCGAATTGTCCTTTTTGTTCAATTTAGGTCTTAAGGGCTGAAACACAGTCTTCGCGCAGCGGCGAGAAGTGGATGCGGGTCAGTGGCGCACGCAGGATTCCATTTCGGGGGGGGGGGGGGGGGGGGGGGGGGTCAGAGCCCTAAAAGCGGGCCCCTTGTGAGCGGGCCCCCACCCGTTTTGAGAAAACTTTGCGGATTTCGGTCACTTGTTTTTGAGTGGGCCTCCTACAGCATGGGACCTGAGACATTATAATTTTCTTGTCAATGTCGTGTAAGGTGACTGTGTGTGCTACTGATGTGCGAATTTTAGGTGCGTGTGCTACTGATGTGCGGTACAACTGTCGAGAGTAAATTTGACGAAATGAGATAAATGACAACAACAAAAATTATATTTTACAGGTTAGGCAGGTTAGGCAGGTAAATGACAACAACAATGATATTTTACAGGTTAGGCAGGTTAGGCAGTCCGATCCACGGTAGTCATGTCATCATCATCATCGTTGGGGTTTTAGTGCGTCTCGACTACGTCATTCGCGCCCACCTTCATGTTGCCACAAGTTGCCATAAACCGTTTCCTGAAGCAACAATGGATAATGTAAAAAATACGTATCAATATCAAATACGCCCGTATCAAGAATTTGCAAGGATCGGGCCCTGTTGTGACCGGGCCTTCGTTTTGACCGGGCCCTATATCACGTCTTTCCCAGCACCGGGCCCCTGCCTCGATCGGGCCTGACCAAGACCGGCCCCTACCAGAACCGGGCCCGCATCAAGAATATGCAAGGACCGGGCCCTGTTGTGACCGGGCCCATATCACCCCTTTGTCAGCACCGGGCCCCTGCTCGATCGGGCCTGACCAAGACCGGGCCCCTACCAAAAACGGACCCGTATCAAGAATATGCGAGGACCGGGCCCTGTTATGACTGGGCCCTCGTCCTGACCGGGCCCCATGCCACGCCTTTGCCAGCACCGGCCCCTGCCTCGATCAGACCTGACCAAGACCGGGCCCCTACCAGAAATGGGCCCGTATCAAGAATATGCAAGGACCGGGCCCTGTTGTGACCGGGCCCTCGTCCTGACCGGGCCCCATGCCACGTCTTTGACAGCACCGGGACCCTGTCTCGATCGGAACTGACCAAGACCGGGCCCCTTCCAGAAACGGGCCCGTATCAATAATGTTCAAGTACCGGGCTCTCGTCCTGACCGGGCCCCATGCCACGCCTTTGCCAGCAACGGCCCCTGCCTCGATCAGACCTGACCAAGACCGGGCCCCTACCAGAAATGGGCCCGTATCAAGAATATGCAAGGACCGGGCCCTGTTGTGACCGGGCCCTCGTCCTGACCGGGCCCCATGCCACGTCTTTGACAGCACCGGGACCCTGTCTCGATCGGAACTGACCAAGACCGGGCCCCTTCCAGAAACGGGCCCGTATCAAGAATATGCAATGACCGGGCCCTGTTGTGACCGGGCCCTCGTTCTGACCGGGCCCCATATCACGCCTTTGCCAGCACCGGGCCCCTGCCTCGATCGGGCCTGACCAAGACCGGGCCCCTACCAGAAACGGGCCCGCATCAATAATGTTCAAGTACCGGGCTCTCGCTCTGACCGGGCTCCATATCACGCCTTTGCCAGCACCGGGCCCCTGCCTCGATCAGGCCTGACCAAGACCGGGCCCCTACCAGAAACGGGCCCGTGTCAAGAATATGCGAGGACCGGGCCCTGTTGTGACCGGGCCCCATCATCCCATGCCACGCCTTTGCCAGCACCGGGCTCCTACCTCGATCGGGCCTGACTAAGACCGGGCCCTTACCAGAAATGGGCCCCTCAGAAATACGGGCCCCTCAGAAATTTCGGGGGGGGGGGGGGGGTTGTCAGCTGACCCCTTTGACCCCCCCTGCGTGCGCCACTGATGCGGGTGCCTATTCAAATACATTGAACAGCTGTTGTAACAACTGCACGATGCGCACGTTGCGGGAAGAAAAAAATAGACTGCGGAAATTTACCCATGTATTTGAATAGGCGCCCGCAGGCACCCGTATCCACTTCGCGCAGCTGCACGAAGACTTTGTTTCAGCCTTAACTCTCGCCCTACGGGGACATTTCTCACCTTCGCCCTACGGGGGGAGGGAGGGAGGGAGGGAGGGAGGGAGGGAGGGAGGGAGGGAGGGAGGGAGGGAGGGAGGGAGGGAGGGAGGGAGGGAGGGAGGGAGGGAGGGAGGGAGGGAGGGAGGGAGGGAGGGAGGGAGGGAGGGAGGGCTGACAGGCCCCCAGTTAACTTCCAAACCAAGCAACTTAGAACAATGCAGTAAGAACCAGCATGTTGCCGGTCATGAGAGGAATCTAACAGTACCTATGCGATTTTTAGGTTTCAGGTCAACGGGTGACCTTCCAGGTCAAGTGAATGACCTAAGATCGACCACGTCCCAAACATAGCGATTGTACAGGGCGATTAGTATAACTTCCGAACGGAGAGAGATAGACACCGTAACAAGTAACGTGTTGCCTGTCACAAGGAAAATCCAAAGACATCCCATTGCGAGCATATAGGTCAACTGGTGACCTTTGGGGTCAGGCCAATGGACCTTTGGGGCCTGACATGACCTTGACGAAAAGGTCATAGGTCACGATCCGGGCACACGATCGTATACACTTCACATTTTGATAGGATACGTATAATTGTTGTAAACTCAGCTGCTAAAAATTTCAGCAAGATGCGCCGCATGTGTAAAAAAGTTATTAAATACAAACCTCAGGGGGGGGGGGGGGGCTGTCAGCCCCCCGTAGGGCGAGGGTTAAGAAAAAAAGCTTGCACGTGCATATCTTCACTGCGGTTCTGCCAGAGACGCTGGCATTCTTCTACTGCGTGACAATGAACTGCAGCTCTCACCATATTGCATTGCTCTGTATAGCGAGAACAGAAGAATAACTGTTTTTTTCCTTGTGCTCGCAGTCACAGCCTCCTTTAGGGATCATTTCAAGGACAGAAAGTGTTTTGACCTCCCCAATAATTTCCCATTGATGTTAGCCCATTGATCTGCCATGTCATGCTGAATTCTGTCTGGTTGAAATCATTAGGGAAATAGTTGAGTAAGGGATAGGTAGGTACATGTTCTGATATTGAACAACTCATATACCTAAGGTGATTTCAAACAACCCAAACTTATGACATTTAGGTATTTTAATTGTCACACATGGTTCATCCTATACATTTTATATGCTTCATATCAATGCCTTTTTTAAATTGCCCTTATCTCTTTTACAAAATGTTGTAAAACATTGGTAGGGCGTGGGGCCCAAATGAACATTGGTAGGGCATGGACCCTATACCAGGTCCATGCCCTATAGACAACGACGCCCCTGAACACTATGCTTTAGCTTATCATGAAAAATAACCATTTACCCCCAAACAATCAACAAACATTGGAAAACTGGCAATTAAATCGGAAGTGTTCAAGTTCAACAATGCACCTACAGCGATCACTCCTTTATTATTGCCCGTGTCAACATTCCTAAAGTACGTGTGAAGCCGGAGTTCATTTATTCCAGACGTCTTCATAGGATGAATGTCTTATATTTTCATTTTTCTCTATGCCGCACTGACTGGAGCCCAGTATTCTCGCGCGCGGGAGTTGCCGATCGGTGGACTGCCTTCACCGATCTGTTTCTGCCTTTATTTTACTGTCATGCTCCTTCACAGCGCATCAAGCTGTACAACCCTTCGGCATCCCCTGTCTCGGACGCCACCTTGCGGCTGATGGCTCAGCGCCACGGACTTCTTGCCCGAAGTGGTAGGACCCCCAGCCTTTCTCGCTCTCGACAAGATGGCCAAATCTGCTATTATAAATGATGTGAGGCATGATATTGCCCGGCAAGGTGACTGAGCAGGGTCCTACCACCATCTTTCGGAACATTCGCCAAATTATTGAGGGCAAGAAGTCCGCGCAGAGAGCTGCGCCTGAGGCCACACCCGACGAGCTAAACGGGTACTTCGTCGGGGTGGGGCCTCGTGTCGCGGGTGAGGTTCGAGACAGGGGGGGGGGAGCCCCTTCATCTTCCTTGTATACTTCCGAGGGTTGGCGTCTTCACTCTGAAGCCCGTCTCTTTTGACTTTCTCCGTTCTGTCCTCTTCTCTATGAAACATTCAGGAGCCTGTGGTTCTGACGGCATCTGCACCCGGATTTTGAAACTTTGTTTCGACGTCATCGGTCATGTCTTCCTTCATATCATCAACACCTGTCTCACAACCTGTGAATATCCCGCGTCCTGGAAACCAGGGCTGCGGAGTCGACATAATTTTAGCAACTCCGACTCCGACTCCGGCCTGCAAAAAATAGACTGCGACTCCGACTCCAACTCTGGCCTATATCCGTTCTCCAACCGCATGCTAAGCAATATCTGTAATGCCATCGATTTTTTCCGTTTGTTTGTATTGTTAACAGTATGGAGAACTGACGACGCCGCCCGAGCACGGGCGCGGCGTGCCGGCCGCGCGTCCAGCCCAGTCGCGCTCGCCTGCAGGCGGCGGAATATTAACTGTATACATATGTACCGAACTGTAACAAACAACTGGTAACAGTGCAAATGGTTTGAAAGCAGCAAGAGGCAGAACGCCTTTCCCGCGCATAAATGGTCCCTGTGGATCTGGAGGAGCCTGGTGGGAGTTGGCTTGAGGAGATGGTCCTGGCCTGGTCCCCACTATTAGCTCTTCGGTCCAGGAAGTTGGGCACCGCTGGAGCAGCTTCCGGGTCCCGATGTCCGCGTCCTTGCGTTCGCGTCGCCTTTTTCGGAGCTCGGCAGACTAGCTAGCTAAACATGTAGCCCGCTTGAAAGTTAATATTTTATGAAGGGATTGGGCCCTGGGGCCAGCAATTACCGCCAAGGAGAGAGAGCCTCTGCCAGACACTTAATGGAATTCATTTTC
Source organism: Chirona hameri (assembly GCA_036785665.1). Lineage (NCBI taxonomy): Eukaryota > Metazoa > Arthropoda > Thecostraca > Balanomorpha > Balanidae > Chirona > Chirona hameri. The sequence goes on along the minus strand of JAXIVJ010004342.1, from coordinate 42,085 downwards.
CCATTTTCCAAATTTGTATAAGCAATTACGAAACTTGCGTCATGCCGCGAGGCGGCGTGAAATTTTCCGGTTTCGCGGGGGGGGGAGATACTTGTATTGAATGCCCCCCCCAGATTCCTGTGGGGCGGGGCATTTGTCCCTGATGCCCCCCCCCCTTGGATCCGCCAGTGTATGAGACCATGGGGCAGCATTTGCTTATTGTCCTGTAGGGTGCCTGTTCTGCTCCATGGGGGCGGCATTTGCTTCTAAGGAAGCCCATTGTCCGACTTAGTGGGCGGCTGTTCTTCCCAATGGGGGGGGGGGGCATTAGCTGCTTATGGACAATGAGCATTTGTCCAATTTAGAGGGCGCCTGTTTTACCCCGTGGGGTGGCATTTGCTTATTGTCCGGTAGGGTGCCTGTTCTGCTCCATGGGGGCGGCATTTGCTTCTAGTGGCGCCTATCCTGTTCCTAAGTCGCCATTTACTTCTAGGAGTGCTAATTGTCCGATTCCCAGGAGTGCCTGTCAGTGGCGTGCGCAGAAATTCACAAAGGACCAGGTCATTGCCTTGAGGCCTGAGGGGCGCCACCCGATCGACAGGGGCGCCATCAATATTGGCGAAAATTTTGGCAGAGGGGGCCTCTCTCCGCACTATGCGGAAGGAGAGGCCCCCCCCCGTCACTAGCCGGAGGGACGCCGTCACTGGCCAGGGGCGCCGTCACGGGCGGAGAGGGGCAGTCACTAGTCGTAGGGGCGCCGTCACTGACCGGAGGGGCGCCGTCACTGGTCGGAGGGGCGCCGTCACTATCTGGAGGGGCGCCGTCACTGGCCGGAGGGACGCCGTCACTAGCCGTAGGGGCGCCGTCACTGGCCGGAGGGGCGCCGTCACTGGCCGGAGGGGCGCCGTCACTGGCCGGAGGGGCGCCGTCACGGTCCGGAGAGGCCAGTCACTAGTAGGAAGGACGCCGTCACTCACCGGAGGGGGCGCGGTCACTGGCGGGAGAGGCGCCGTCACTGTCCGGAGGGGCGCCGTCACTGTCCGGAGGGGCGCCGTCACTGGCCGGAGCCCAGAGGGGCGCCGTCATTCGCCGGAGGGGCGCGGTCACTGACCGGAGGGGCGCCATCAATGGATGGAGGGGCGCCGTCTCTGGTCGGATGGGCGCCGTCACTCGCCGGGGGGGGGGGGGGGCGTGGTCACTGGCCGGAGGGGCGCCATCACTTGCCAGAGGGGCGCCGTCACTGGCCGGAGGGCCGCCTACACTGGCCGAAGGGGCGCCGTCACTGGTCGGAGGGGCGCCGTCACTGGCCGGAGGGGCGCCTTCACTGGCCAGAGGGGTGCCGTCACTGACCGGAGGGGGCGCCGTAACTAACCGGAGGGGCGCCGTCACTGGCCGGAGGGGCGCCGTCACTCGTCGGAGGGGCGCCGTCACTGGCCGGAGGGGTGCCCTCACTGGCCGGAGGGGGCGCCTTCACTGGCCGAGGGGGCGCCGTCACTGGCCGGAGGGGCGCCGTCACTGGTCGGAGGGGCGCCGTCACTGGTCGGAGGGGCGCCGTCACTAGCCGGAGGGGCGCCGTCACTGGCCGGAGGGGCGCCGTCACTGGCCGGAGGGGCGCCGTCACTAACCGGGGGGGGGGGGGGCGCCGTCACTGGCCGGAGGGGCGCCGTCACTGATCGGAGGGGCGCCAGCTTTGCATGGGCGCCTCGGGTCCAAAGGACCAGGTCATGCCCTGAATGACCGTATACTCTGTACGCCACTGGTGCCTGTCTTGTTGGCGGTGCTAATTGCAAAACAAAAATGGTCCGGGGGGGGGGGGCGCCGTCGGCGCCCATCAAAAATGGTACGGACATTCCGTACTGTCCGTATAGGTGGTTGCGCCCCTGCACCTGATGCAATTCAAGCAGCCCCGAGAGGCTCTCCTTGGCGGTAATTGTTGGCCCCAGAGCCCACTCCCTAAATACAATATTAATAATATATCCCGACGGCCGTTTGCCGACTCCCCACACTCCGGACCACCGTCATGCGAGACGCATGACGGTGACATGGGGACATGGGGGACATGGGGGAGGTCAGCGATGGCACAATATATAGTCGCAAATTATACAATACACAATACACAATACACAATACAATACGATACGCAGTACAGAGGCAGCTGGCCGGCGGCCACCCTGTGCCGCCGGCCATCGGAATGCCAGCCGCCAGCTGATTAGACTAGGTTAGGTTCCTGGCGGCGTTCAAGTTTCAAGCTGCTGCGGCTGTCAGCCAATCAGGTTGCCGCTCCGGCGGCCCGCAGTACCCTTGTTAGCTTCCTGCCGGGTGGCGGGAGGCGTTGCAGTCTCCACAGACGCACCCAATGGACGGCGTGCGGCGGAGCCGGGCGGCTCCAGCAGACGTGCCGAACCGAGGGTAGGGCGTTTGAGGGGAGGTTGGTTAGGGACATCCCTATCTTTTAGAATTGCCGGCGTGCAGCATCACCATTTCTAGCACAACTCAGTGAAGGACGTACCTGGGAGGCACTCCTCCCGGACAGGGGGAGTGCGGCTGCAGACTGACCTGACCTCTGGCCGGGGTCAGTAGGGAACGTACAGGTGACCTGGCCTCTGGCCTGGGTCAGTAGGGCACGTACCTGGGATATACCTCAGATGTCTACGCACATGGCTTATTTGAGTTTATCGACACTGGTTTATAGAATAAAATATTATGAATCGAACCATGTCTTTTTTTTTCTTCTCCAGATTCACACTAGTTGTTGAGCTATTCCAAAGACCCCAAAAATTGGCTGGTAGCAAATAGTGACCGGGTAGACCCTAGATAGGTTATCGCTACTAGAAGCATTGCTAGTATCGAAATATCTATGCAAATTTGCTAGCATATCGTTGGCGGCGGCCACTATCATTTTGACAAAACAGCTCGTGAGCGTCGATAGCATGCGCTATAGTATTTTCTATAGTATGCGCAGACTATGCTTACTGCATGTGTTTTCGGTTTTAAATTTAACTTCATTTATTAAACAAACTGTACATCGGACACCTTATCGGCAAGGACACCCATCGGCAAGCTGGCCTAACCTTTCCTCATTCACTCGCCAATTTGCGGTCCTACCCCTTCCCCCTTCCCCCCACCTCATCCACACTTCAGACAATCAACTGACATTCGTTTGCGCTCGGAACCATAATTCCCGGTGACACTTAGCCCGCGCACCGCGGGGGGGGGGGGGGGGGGCAGAATCTGCCCCCCCCCTCCCGGATTTTCTCAATAACTTGAAAACCATGATGGATATGAACGTGAAACTTTTAGTACCTTATGCTGCATCAATTCTACGTCTTTGTACCAAATTTAAATGACATTGATACAGTGTGTTGGGAGATAATGACGTTTTAACGACGTCATGTCATGCCATTTTTGGTGAAAAGACGATAAATGTTTGAAAAATCGTACAAAATAGAGTTTTGAAGCAAATTGCAAATAAAAAACGTCAAAAGAAAGGAAATGACATTCTCTTTAAAATGGCTATCTCGTTTTTTTCAAACTTTTGGGTTTTTGACCCCCAAAAAATGAAAAAAATCAACTTTTTTCGGAAAAAATCCACAAAATATTATTTTGCTGTGAATTTGAAAAGTGAATTTCTTAAGTTCGAATACCAAAATCAGGTGACCGGCCCAAATTCGCGGAGATAAAAAATGGGTACTTTTTGCCACAAAAAGAGGCGCCCTCATGTGGGGGTTTGGCGCCAGGGGTCAAAAATAACGCCAACTCGACAACGTCGTTAGTAACAATTCAGCGTTACACCAAACGAAGATTTGTAGCAAAACTGGCCCATGGCAAGACATAAAAATTGCACTATCATTACTGCGGTATATGCTTGAATGAGTCACTTTCTGTTTGTTGTAGATCCTGTACACTTATGGGGCTGTTTTGTATATTCACGGCTGGTTGATCTCTGTTTTCTGGAGATATTTTGAAAGTAATATGTTGCTAGCGAGAAATGTGAAAAATATCACCATAAGTGGGCAAATGTCACAAGTTTCTCGCAAGATCTAGAGACTAAACGTACCTTTTAAGGAAATCTACACCTACCAGAGATAGAGAATTTTGTAGCAAAAAATGCCAACATGAATCGACAGAGAGTGATACAGGTTGTATATTTTTGTATCACGCATAATACGAATAAAGGACATCAAATTGTACATCAAAATATTCCAATATCTTTTAATAAAATTATTTCAAAGTTATTATCAGGCCATATTTAACCAAATGAATGTAACTCAATGAAGCGTAAAGACTTCCAGAGTCTGCTTTTTATGGTACCCCATCACTATAAGTTCAAGGTTTCCGAATGGTGGCAAAGCCCTCCTTTGACATTTTGGTCTCGCGCTGGTTGGTGGTGTCTCTGTTGCGATAAGATCGATTTTTGGTGCTCCAAGGATCTGTGTTGTTTATCATGAGTAAAGTAAAGAAGGCTAAGTTAACAAACTCTAGAATGGAGATTTTGTGCGGATATCTCACCAAGGATGGAGCTGAGTGTAGTTTTGCATGCCTAAATTATCATCGTCCTCGGCTGCTGAAACACACAAAGAAACATCATCCTGCGGAGTCGGATGTTCTCCTACGTGGTTCTGCTGCCTGGGCAAGTGTTCAGTTATTTGTATTGCGCTAGGGACTAGGGAGCGCTCCCCGGCCGCTCCATAGTATTATTCGTATTTTTCCGGAAGTAGGCAGCGTGACTGTGAAAAACTGTGCTGACGTGGAGACGGGAACGTTTGGGACACATTTAGCGCCTACCTCGAAAACTGTAAGTGCGGAATTAGCCTAAAATCGCTCAACAACTTTGATTTTTCTGACAGACCTCGTCGCGCCAGTGACTGTCCTTGTAGTGCCTGTGATGCCATTTATGAAGAGAGGCCACTCTCAAGTCATCGACAAAACTCCAAATTGAACGAATTTTACGTAACCGTCGTCTGATTCCCGACTTTTTGGACCGTTTTCAAGAAATAAGCAAAATACTCAAAACTATTTCTTCAGCGCATGAGCGCTGCGATGGGCGCATGCTCACCGACATCAATCTGCCGACACCCCGTCTCCCCCGTCCCCAATGTCGGCCCGCGCCGCTGCTCGGCACCGGCCCGAATCACCCTCCGTCGAGCCAGGCGCGTAGCCAGGATTTTTATTGGGGGTGGGGCACGTCGGTGGTAGAATCAAATTTAGCTCCTCAACCATATGTTGTTGACCGGAGGGGGGGGGGGGGGGGGGGGGGGGGGGGGGGGGGGGGGGGGGGGGGAGGGAGGAGAGGAGGGGAGGGAGGGAGCCGGGTCGTCAGAGAATCTAATTTTATTTAGTGTAAATTTGTTTTGCTCAGAGGGGGAGGGGCATGGCTCCCGTGCCCCCCCCCCTAGCTACGTCCCTGCGTCGAGCCGGGTCCGTCGGTCGCCGCCGCAACCGACGACCTTGACGGCGGCGACGCAGGGGAAAGCCTTTGCCGAGACGGATGGGTGGAAGGAAGGTGAAATGGAGGAGAAAATATATTTAGATAGTGGAAGGCAATCAATATAGGCGCAGAATTCGACGTTTAATACAATTTGCTTTCCTTGCCGCAGAGCAGGACATAATTCCAGGAAACTGCGTTTTGTTTAGTACAATAGGTCCTCGAATCGCCAAACAGGAACCAAACATGTTCTGCTGCATCTTCTCTACCTGTTGCCATTTTTATGTTAATTTTTCTGAAGGTGAAATGAAGTAGCCCAAATTCGAGGAGAAAATTAATGTAGGGATGGGTTGATTTCCTTCAGACAACTTTGCCACCTGAACCTAAAAATCCTGGCGATTCCCATGATCCAATTACTCAGTTCCACTATTCACGAAACCTTCACCTATACATTTGCCTTTTTTGTTTCCTCAGATGCTGGCGAGACACCAGCCATCACGCATGGAGGAGCATCCAAGTACTGGAGATGCTCCTGTGCCTGCCGAGTCGGCGCAGCAGCCTTTCCCAACTGGGCGTAACAAAGTAGCCCCTGAACATTTGCCTGCAGACGTGCACCCGACATGTGATGATGTTGATATGACCGACAGTGGACCGGCGATTAGCACTGAGACGGTTCGCAACGATAACGGGGGTCTCTGGGGTCTCTCACAATGCTGCAGGCGGTTGAGCACTCTGATTGCCTGATCTACGCTGCACGAGGTAGGCAAGTCCCAAATTACCGGGGCCATTCAATTCGAAGAAGTATATATCACTGCAAAAGCAGCTAAAGAAACAAAAGGCAAACATATACAAATGCGTTCCTTTTTGCTAGTCTTTGGCTACTTCTCATTTCTTGGCGCATTTATTCTTATTTTTAAGCGATCTTAATTTATTAGTGTTTATCCTGATAGCGTTATGACGTGAATACCAACACATCAGAGTGTCATGTAAATGTTGAATCGTTTTGGGTTTCCTAGAAGTAATATTGTCAGTGCTTGTCCAAGGACCATTCAAACTGGTCTTCGTCTTAATTGTTTTTTTTGATACAAAACTTATTTTCTGACATAAGTTTTTGCACTGCCAATATTTAGAGGTCAGTTTAGGAAATATATCAAACACTTTCACCTGTTTCAAAGACACCCGCTTTCAGTGGGATTATCAAAAAAAAAAATGGGAGAGTTATGGAATCCGGATGCAGAACACACCATTTAGGAAGTTGCATTTTATACTTACTCAAATGCTATCATTCTAGTGTCTAAGTACAAGTCAAATCACATTTTGTAATAGTGGTTCTGTTCCCACAGCGGTACAAACGCTTAAGGAGCAAAAGATCCTGCCAAAGGAGCTTGGTGTCGGCCTCCCACAAATCAGAGCGGCTCACAGATTCATGCGAGAGCTACCGAACGAGCTGACAGACCCCGAGCTCTACGTGAGGCTGCAAAAACAGGCCCAGAGTGAGGCGATCCTGCAGCCATACAGTGACATGGTGGCACGGATTTGGATGCTGGCAGCTCCCGAGAGTGTTGTGGAGAGCATGTGCAATGTGGTGAAGGACATCTTCGGCGAGAACCGCCAACTGTCGCACGCAAGTGCAGCGAAAGAGCTTTGTGTGCGCTGGAATGGACCGGAGCCTGTCTGCACTGGCAAACTATTAGAGCACGTGCGGCAGCGGTGTCAGAAGGACAATTTTTTGACCGTAGGTCACAGGGACATCGGAAAAGTTATGAAAAGGCATCTTGGTAGAAGGTGTCACCGCGCCCCTGTATATATGTGATATGAATCTGTGATATGAAGTGTATAGTGATGTACGGATGCAGTGCCAACAGTAGGTACCCAATGGGAATTAGTATAATGTCATTCGATGAACGGTTGTGGTGTGCACTTTATTTGGTGTGCCAGTGTGCCACATCCAGTGTTTAGAACTTGAATTCTGCTCCCGTGTGCTATTTATTTTGTCTTGTTGAGTACTTGTCTTGTTTAAGATTCGTCTTGCATTATTGATTTGTGCAAATCAGCTTTTTGTTTGCACGTATATATTGGACACGTCACCTGGATGGATGTTGGAAGGAAAAATATAGTCGCCTGTTCTATTGCAAATGGTGAACCTGTTTTTACATTAAATCAACAAGTGTTTTATCCCATGAGGGTACGATACCCTGGTGTCGAGGTCGGTAGATTGGTACTTAGGTATACGCCTGGTCTAGCCGCAAAAGAAGAACCGGTTAAATAACGTTGCCACTCCTGTTGAACTGCTTGCCAGTTTTGTGTAGCGAATTTTCGCATTAGCAGATATAAACATTTGCAATCGACAAATGGAAATGTGTAGAAATGTAGCTTCGATGAGAATGAGAATGTTCGATAAAAGGTGTAGCAAAATTGGGCTCCGTCAAATTCGGTTGGTAGCAAATTTTAACTTTTTTTTACCCCTGTTTGGCGCCCTCTTGAGGGTTTGCCCCCCACCCCTTGACGGATTTCTAAATACGCCACTGGGGCTATACCTTTGATGGTTTGCACTTCAATCGATGATAATAGGCCCTCCGATGCATGAAATAAAAATCGATTCCTGCTCCGTATCGATATTTAAGTATAAGAAATAAGAATAACTACTCGAAATATTAGTTAGATATAAACATACGTGGATAACAACAAGAATAATGAGCAATAATAATAAGAAGAAACAAACTATTATGTTAAACAAGCTTAATTGCCCAACTAAGACGACATGTTCTCTCATCCATGATATTTGCACGGATTATTGTTGGTACCAGGTGGGTGTCATCCCGGGATTCCCCATGTATCGGCTGCCGAGAGGCTCAGCATTAGCGATGACGTCACTGGTCCTCTGGTCCAGTCGTGGCCAGCGCCGTCGCCACAGTGTATGGCCGTCTCGCCCCTCAGCCAGACCAGGGCAGCGTATGGTCGTCTCCTTCCTCAGCCGGACCGGTGCAGCGTATGGCCCTCTCACCCCTCGGTCGGACCGGGGCAGCGAACGGCCGTCTCGCCCATCAGCCGGACCGGGGCAGCGTACGGCCGTCTCGCCCCTCAGCCGGACCGGGGCAGCGTATGGCCGTCTCACCCCTCAGTCAGACCGGTGCAGCGTATGGCCGTCTCACCCCTCAGTCAGACCGGGGCAGTGTATAGCCGTCTCACCCCTCAGTCAGACCGGGGCAGCGTATGGCCGTCTCCCCCTCCCCCTTCTCCCCCTCAGCCGGACCGGGGCAGCGTATGGCCGTCTCCCCCAGTGTGATGTGAGTGCACCGGACGCAATCACGTCCACTGGGCTCAGGCGGCACATTGCCACACTCTCACAGGTACTGAACCTTCGGGACAACGAGCTGGACGTGCTAGCTGGATTCCTTGGTCACGATATACGAGTTCACCGGGAGTTTTACCGCCTCTCCGAGGCCACTATGCAGGTGGCCAAGATTAGTAAGTTACTGCTGGCCATGGAACAAGGCGTCTCAAAATGGAAGGGTAAAAATCTCGATGAACTAGACGTCGGACAAGAATGCGTGGAGGACTGTGCAAAGGAGTGCGTGGATGACAGCGGAGAGGAGTACGGAGAAGATGACGTGGGGAACCGCAGGGAGTCGTCACCAACCCAGTCCCCGAACCCCAAGCGTCGATCGTCTTTGCTCTCAGGTGTCCGGCCCGCCACGTCACGGAGGAACCACCGTACTTGGACGGCTGCCGAGAAGGCGGCTGTCAGTCGGCAGCTAGGGGGATTTATTAATCACCTGGAGGTGCCAGGAAAGGCAGCATGTGACAGGGCGATCGCTGCCGAAAACGTCCTAGCTAGTCGCACGTGGCGAGCCGTTAAATACTTCGTGCATAACATGGTGCGCGCTGCCTGCCGCTAGATGAAACGTGACACCGTTCGAGCGCTAGATGAAGCGTGACACCGTTCGAGGGCTAAGCGTCTGTCCCTTAGGTCAGTGCCCTGGTTGCTCTGTGCGATGGGCAGCAGCTCTGCCCGCTGCGACCGCGCCCCGGACGACGTGAATATAGAGCCGATCCCCTCCACCCCCTCCCCCTCCCCTAAGATGCCAGCCGCCGTAGGTGGAAGCGGCCGCTCCTCGGCCCAGGCGGGGGCACGCCCGCACCATTGCGTTCGCTGTGAGCCTGTTCAGTAGTTTCAATTACGTATTGCGTCTCGGATCGTTGTGTTGCCTGTGTGTTGGCGTTATACATTACTGTTTGTGTGGCATTCCCTGAGGCGGTGCGGCGCTAGCGTAGTGTTTTGTTTGTTCGTGTGTTTTGTGAAAATCCTCGTTAGTGACCTAAGTGACCCTGTAGTGACCCTGTATCGCTTTCTATCCGGTCCAGGAGTCGGATTTGGGGCCCAAGACACGGGACCGGCTCCGAGTGCTGGTGCACCATCATTCGGTGTACAGGACGCACTGTGGTGGACCAGCAGGCCTGTGCTGATGATACGGTACTGGGGCCAGCCAGCATATCAGTCTCTAATGTGCGGTTATGACCAGTGGCTGGCCACCAACCAGCCGCTGGATTTGACGAAATAATAAAGAAGCTCAATGTTCGTGTTCGTGTCGTGTTCTATGCACGTACTCCGGGAACAATCAGTATTTGATGGAATCGTGCAGAATATGTTAAGTGCACGTCTGCTTCCATGCTTAGGTTTATTCAAAAGCAGAAGGTGGCACCTCCATTGTCTAATGGGGGTGCTACAGAGGGGCGGGGGGCGTCAGACGAGAGGTGGCACATTCAAAGAGACGGCACTTCGATTGCACGGCTGGAGCTCACGAGGGAAGCTGATCAGCTGTGGGGGCGGCTTTCAGTTGGCAGGCAGCGTCAGTGGCAGTGCCCGGTCACACGACAGATCATCGGCTGTACCCGGTCACACGACAGTTCAGTGGCTGTACCCGGTCACACGACAGCTCAGTGGCTGTACCCGGTCACACGACAGCTCAGTGGCTGTACCCGGTCACACGACAGCTCAGTGGCAGTGCCCGGTCACACGACAGCTCAGTGGCTGTATCCGGTCACACGACAGCTCAGTGGCTGTACCCGGTCACACGACAGCTCAGTGGCTGTACCCGGTCACACGACAGCTCAGTGGCTGTACCCGGTCACACGACAGCTCAGTGGCTGTACCCGGTCACACGACAGCTCAGTGGCTGTACCCGGTCACACGACAGCTCAGTGGCTGTACCCGGTCACACGACAGCTCAGTGGCTGTACCCGGTCACACGACAGCTCAGTGGCTGTACCCGGTCACACGACAGCTCAGTGGCTGTACCCGGTCACACGACAGCTCAGTGGCTGTACCCGGTCACACGACAGCTCAGTGGCTGTACCCGGTCACACGACAGCTCAGTGGCTGTACCCGGTCACACGACAGCTCAGTGGCTGTACCCGGTCACACGACAGTTCAGTGGCTGTACCCGGTCACACGACAGCTCAGTGGCTGTACCCAGTCACACGACAGCTCAGTGGCTGTACCCAGTCACACGACAGCTCAGTGGCTGTACCCGGTCACACGACAGCTCAGTGGCTGTACCCGGTCACACGACGGCTCAGTGGCTGTACCCGGTCACACGACAGTTCAGTGGCTGTACCCGGTCACACGACAGCTCAGTGGCTGTACCCGGTCACACGACAGCTCAGTGGCTGTACCCGGTCACACGACAGCTCAGTGGCTGTACCCGGTCACACGACAGCTCAGTGGCTGTACCCGGTCACACGACAGTTCAGTGGCTGTACCCGGTCACACGACAGCTCAGTGGCTGTACCCGGTCACACGACAACTCAGTGGCTGTACCCGGTCACACGACAGCTCAGTGGCTGTACCCGGTCACACGACAGCTCAGTGGCTGTACCCGGTCACACGACAGCTCAGTGGCTGTACCCGGCCACACGACAGTTCAGTCACACGACAGCGCAGTGTCTGTACCCGGTCACACGACAGTTCAGTCACACGACAGTTCAGTCACACGACAGTTCAGTGGCTGTACCCGGTCACACGACAGTTCAGTGGCTGTACCCGGTCACACGACAGTTCAGTGGCAGTACCTGGTCACACTACAGTTCAGTGGCTGTACCCGGTCACACTTTGACTACAGATCGATTTGTGCCTGGCGAAAATATACACTTAAAAAAACAACATCAATCAGGACAACGTCTGATCCTTTTTAAGACAGGTCCTCGATTGTCACGTTGGGTATGATTGCAATACACATGTCCTACATACACACCATGGATGAACTCCAAAAACACATGTCCTCTATATACACCTTGGATATACTTCGATACACAAATGGGGCTCGGTTGTTTCACGACCTCTCGAGCCTGTTTTTATGCGATTAGTTCATAATAGTACCATGTATTCAGATGGGAGATGTCCTTGGTATCACCCGCCGAAAGGCAAAGTTAATTAGTGCATTGCTCATAGTGGGTCTCGATAGTCCTTGCTCCACTATAGGTCTCGCTTTTCACAGCGGACACGTATGTGTGTGTGTGTGTGTGTGTGTGTGTGTGTGTGTGTGTGTGTGTGTGTGTGTGTGTGTGTGTGTGTGTGTGTGTGTGTGTGTGTGTGTGTGTGTGTGTGTGTGTGTGTGTGTGTGTGTGTGTGTGTGTGTGTGTGTGTGTGTGTGTGTGTGTGTGTGTGTGTGTGTGTGTGTGTGTGTGTGTGTGTGTGTGTGTGTGTGTGTGTGTGTGTGTGTGTGTGTGTGTGTGTGTGTGTGTGTGTGTGTGTGTGTGTGTGTGTGTGTGTGTGTGTGTGTGTGTGTGTGTGTGTGTGTGTGTGTGTGTGTGTGTGTGTGTGTGTGTGTGTGTGTGTGTGTGTGTGTGTGTGTGTGTGTGTGTGTGTGTGTGTGTGTGTGTGTGTGTGTGTGTGTGTGTGTGTGTGTGTGTGTGTGTGTGTGTGTGTGTGTGTGTGTGTGTGTGTGTGTGTGTGTGTGTGTGTGTGTGTGTGTGTGTGTGTGTGTGTGTGTGTGTGTGTGTGTGTGTGTGTGTGTGTGTGTGTGTGTGTGTGTGTGTGTGTGTGTGTGTGTGTGTGTGTGTGTGTGTGTGTGTGTGTGTGTGTGTGTGTGTGTGTGTGTGTGTGTGTGTGTGTGTGTGTGTGTGTGTGTGTGTGTGTGTGTGTGTGTGTGTGTGTGTGTGTGTGTGTGTGTGTGTGTGTGTGTGTGTGTGTGTGTGTGTGTGTGTGTGTGTGTGTGTGTGTGTGTGTGTGTGTGTGTGTGTGTGTGTGTGTGTGTGTGTGTGTGTGTGTGTGTGTGTGTGTGTGTGTGTGTGTGTGTGTGTGTGTGTGTGTGTGTGTGTGTGTGTGTGTGTGTGTGTGTGTGTGTGTGTGTGTGTGTGTGTGTGTGTGTGTGTGTGTGTGTGTGTGTGTGTGTGTGTGTGTGTGTGTGTGTGTGTGTGTGTGTGTGTGTGTGTGTGTGTGTGTGTGTGTGTGTGTGTGTGTGTGTGTGTGTGTGTGTGTGTGTGTGTGTGTGTGTGTGTGTGTGTGTGTGTGTGTGTGTGTGTGTGTGTGTGTGTGTGTGTGTGTGTGTGTGTGTGTGTGTGTGTGTGTGTGTGTGTGTGTGTGTGTGTGTGTGTGTGTGTGTGTGTGTGTGTGTGTGTGTGTGTGTGTGTGTGTGTGTGTGTGTGTGTGTGTGTGTGTGTGTGTGTGTGTGTGTGTGTGTGTGTGTGTGTGTGTGTGTGTGTGTGTGTGTGTGTGTGTGTGTGTGTGTGTGTGTGTGTGTGTGTGTGTGTGTGTGTGTGTGTGTGTGTGTGTGTGTGTGTGTGTGTGTGTGTGTGTGTGTGTGTGTGTGTGTGTGTGTGTGTGTGTGTGTGTGTGTGTGTGTGTGTGTGTGTGTGTGTGTGTGTGTGTGTGTGTGTGTGTGTGTGTGTGTGTGTGTGTGTGTGTGTGTGTGTGTGTGTGTGTGTGTGTGTGTGTGTGTGTGTGTGTGTGTGTGTGTGTGTGTGTGTGTGTGTGTGTGTGTGTGTGTGTGTGTGTGTGTGTGTGTGTGTGTGTGTGTGTGTGTGTGTGTGTGTGTGTGTGTGTGTGTGTGTGTGTGTGTGTGTGTGTGTGTGTGTGTGTGTGTGTGTGTGTGTGTGTGTGTGTGTGTGTGTGTGTGTGTGTGTGTGTGTGTGTGTGTGTGTGTGTGTGTGTGTGTGTGTGTGTGTGTGTGTGTGTGTGTGTGTGTGTGTGTGTGTGTGTGTGTGTGTGTGTGTGTGTGTGTGTGTGTGTGTGTGTGTGTGTGTGTGTGTGTGTGTGTGTGTGTGTGTGTGTGTGTGTGTGTGTGTGTGTGTGTGTGTGTGTGTGTGTGTGTGTGTGTGTGTGTGTGTGTGTGTGTGTGTGTGTGTGTGTGTGTGTGTGTGTGTGTGTGTGTGTGTGTGTGTGTGTGTGTGTGTGTGTGTGTGTGTGTGTGTGTGTGTGTGTGTGTGTGTGTGTGTGTGTGTGTGTGTGTGTGTGTGTGTGTGTGTGTGTGTGTGTGTGTGTGTGTGTGTGTGTGTGTGTGTGTGTGTGTGTGTGTGTGTGTGTGTGTGTGTGTGTGTGTGTGTGTGTGTGTGTGTGTGTGTGTGTGTGTGTGTGTGTGTGTGTGTGTGTGTGTGTGTGTGTGTGTGTGTGTGTGTGTGTGTGTGTGTGTGTGTGTGTGTGTGTGTGTGTGTGTGTGTGTGTGTGTGTGTGTGTGTGTGTGTGTGTGTGTGTGTGTGTGTGTGTGTGTGTGTGTGTGTGTGTGTGTGTGTGTGTGTGTGTGTGTGTGTGTGTGTGTGTGTGTGTGTGTGTGTGTGTGTGTGTGTGTGTGTGTGTGTGTGTGTGTGTGTGTGTGTGTGTGTGTGTGTGTGTGTGTGTGTGTGTGTGTGTGTGTGTGTGTGTGTGTGTGTGTGTGTGTGTGTGTGTGTGTGTGTGTGTGTGTGTGTGTGTGTGTGTGTGTGTGTGTGTGTGTGTGTGTGTGTGTGTGTGTGTGTGTGTGTGTGTGTGTGTGTGTGTGTGTGTGTGTGTGTGTGTGTGTGTGTGTGTGTGTGTGTGTGTGTGTGTGTGTGTGTGTGTGTGTGTGTGTGTGTGTGTGTGTGTGTGTGTGTGTGTGTGTGTGTGTGTGTGTGTGTGTGTGTGTGTGTGTGTGTGTGTGTGTGTGTGTGTGTGTGTGTGTGTGTGTGTGTGTGTGTGTGTGTGTGTGTGTGTGTGTGTGTGTGTGTGTGTGTGTGTGTGTGTGTGTGTGTGTGTGTGTGTGTGTGTGTGTGTGTGTGTGTGTGTGTGTGTGTGTGTGTGTGTGTGTGTGTGTGTGTGTGTGTGTGTGTGTGTGTGTGTGTGTGTGTGTGTGTGTGTGTGTGTGTGTGTGTGTGTGTGTGTGTGTGTGTGTGTGTGTGTGTGTGTGTGTGTGTGTGTGTGTGTGTGTGTGTGTGTGTGTGTGTGTGTGTGTGTGTGTGTGTGTGTGTGTGTGTGTGTGTGTGTGTGTGTGTGTGTGTGTGTGTGTGTGTGTGTGTGTGTGTGTGTGTGTGTGTGTGTGTGTGTGTGTGTGTGTGTGTGTGTGTGTGTGTGTGTGTGTGTGTGTGTGTGTGTGTGTGTGTGTGTGTGTGTGTGTGTGTGTGTGTGTGTGTGTGTGTGTGTGTGTGTGTGTGTGTGTGTGTGTGTGTGTGTGTGTGTGTGTGTGTGTGTGTGTGTGTGTGTGTGTGTGTGTGTGTGTGTGTGTGTGTGTGTGTGTGTGTGTGTGTGTGTGTGTGTGTGTGTGTGTGTGTGTGTGTGTGTGTGTGTGTGTGTGTGTGTGTGTGTGTGTGTGTGTGTGTGTGTGTGTGTGTGTGTGTGTGTGTGTGTGTGTGTGTGTGTGTGTGTGTGTGTGTGTGTGTGTGTGTGTGTGTGTGTGTGTGTGTGTGTGTGTGTGTGTGTGTGTGTGTGTGTGTGTGTGTGTGTGTGTGTGTGTGTGTGTGTGTGTGTGTGTGTGTGTGTGTGTGTGTGTGTGTGTGTGTGTGTGTGTGTGTGTGTGTGTGTGTGTGTGTGTGTGTGTGTGTGTGTGTGTGTGTGTGTGTGTGTGTGTGTGTGTGTGTGTGTGTGTGTGTGTGTGTGTGTGTGTGTGTGTGTGTGTGTGTGTGTGTGTGTGTGTGTGTGTGTGTGTGTGTGTGTGTGTGTGTGTGTGTGTGTGTGTGTGTGTGTGTGTGTGTGTGTGTGTGTGTGTGTGTGTGTGTGTGTGTGTGTGTGTGTGTGTGTGTGTGTGTGTGTGTGTGTGTGTGTGTGTGTGTGTGTGTGTGTGTGTGTGTGTGTGTGTGTGTGTGTGTGTGTGTGTGTGTGTGTGTGTGTGTGTGTGTGTGTGTGTGTGTGTGTGTGTGTGTGTGTGTGTGTGTGTGTGTGTGTGTGTGTGTGTGTGTGTGTGTGTGTGTGTGTGTGTGTGTGTGTGTGTGTGTGTGTGTGTGTGTGTGTGTGTGTGTGTGTGTGTGTGTGTGTGTGTGTGTGTGTGTGTGTGTGTGTGTGTGTGTGTGTGTGTGTGTGTGTGTGTGTGTGTGTGTGTGTGTGTGTGTGTGTGTGTGTGTGTGTGTGTGTGTGTGTGTGTGTGTGTGTGTGTGTGTGTGTGTGTGTGTGTGTGTGTGTGTGTGTGTGTGTGTGTGTGTGTGTGTGTGTGTGTGTGTGTGTGTGTGTGTGTGTGTGTGTGTGTGTGTGTGTGTGTGTGTGTGTGTGTGTGTGTGTGTGTGTGTGTGTGTGTGTGTGTGTGTGTGTGTGTGTGTGTGTGTGTGTGTGTGTGTGTGTGTGTGTGTGTGTGTGTGTGTGTGTGTGTGTGTGTGTGTGTGTGTGTGTGTGTGTGTGTGTGTGTGTGTGTGTGTGTGTGTGTGTGTGTGTGTGTGTGTGTGTGTGTGTGTGTGTGTGTGTGTGTGTGTGTGTGTGTGTGTGTGTGTGTGTGTGTGTGTGTGTGTGTGTGTGTGTGTGTGTGTGTGTGTGTGTGTGTGTGTGTGTGTGTGTGTGTGTGTGTGTGTGTGTGTGTGTGTGTGTGTGTGTGTGTGTGTGTGTGTGTGTGTGTGTGTGTGTGTGTGTGTGTGTGTGTGTGTGTGTGTGTGTGTGTGTGTGTGTGTGTGTGTGTGTGTGTGTGTGTGTGTGTGTGTGTGTGTGTGTGTGTGTGTGTGTGTGTGTGTGTGTGTGTGTGTGTGTGTGTGTGTGTGTGTGTGTGTGTGTGTGTGTGTGTGTGTGTGTGTGTGTGTGTGTGTGTGTGTGTGTGTGTGTGTGTGTGTGTGTGTGTGTGTGTGTGTGTGTGTGTGTGTGTGTGTGTGTGTGTGTGTGTGTGTGTGTGTGTGTGTGTGTGTGTGTGTGTGTGTGTGTGTGTGTGTGTGTGTGTGTGTGTGTGTGTGTGTGTGTGTGTGTGTGTGTGTGTGTGTGTGTGTGTGTGTGTGTGTGTGTGTGTGTGTGTGTGTGTGTGTGTGTGTGTGTGTGTGTGTGTGTGTGTGTGTGTGTGTGTGTGTGTGTGTGTGTGTGTGTGTGTGTGTGTGTGTGTGTGTGTGTGTGTGTGTGTGTGTGTGTGTGTGTGTGTGTGTGTGTGTGTGTGTGTGTGTGTGTGTGTGTGTGTGTGTGTGTGTGTGTGTGTGTGTGTGTGTGTGTGTGTGTGTGTGTGTGTGTGTGTGTGTGTGTGTGTGTGTGTGTGTGTGTGTGTGTGTGTGTGTGTGTGTGTGTGTGTGTGTGTGTGTGTGTGTGTGTGTGTGTGTGTGTGTGTGTGTGTGTGTGTGTGTGTGTGTGTGTGTGTGTGTGTGTGTGTGTGTGTGTGTGTGTGTGTGTGTGTGTGTGTGTGTGTGTGTGTGTGTGTGTGTGTGTGTGTGTGTGTGTGTGTGTGTGTGTGTGTGTGTGTGTGTGTGTGTGTGTGTGTGTGTGTGTGTGTGTGTGTGTGTGTGTGTGTGTGTGTGTGTGTGTGTGTGTGTGTGTGTGTGTGTGTGTGTGTGTGTGTGTAGATGTGTGTGTAGTATATTAGGGAAGGGAAGTGAAGTAACAACGTAAACATAAACGGTGCAACGTGCAATTTAATTTGCGTCAGCGAGGTTCTCAACAGTTTTTTAGTGTTTGTTAACTTAAGCAGTTTAGCAGGTAACCTTAACTTCTCCGATTGGCCAAGTCAGGTGTGGGGTGGACTTCCGCACAGTTTCCGTAGCCTTCAGAGGAGGAGCTCTGTAATTGGGCGCAAATGTCTCATTGGGATTTGGGTGCGAAGTGAAAAGGTAGCTTCTGTTAGGTACGCGGTTCGCTGCACTGCACTGGTAGTAACAGTCCTGGTCCCTCACTGTATCCTTTACTGTATACTGTATATGTCCCTTAGTTATTCAAGGTAGTTATTTATTACTCAAGTGGATGGGGCGGAACGGGGCGTGTCCCGTTTTGCCCTCAGCGAAGATTCGCATTTTGGGCCGCTACGACATGTACAGCTTACCTTGACTTAACTTGAAAGGGCCGGGAAAAGTTGCCTGCAAGCATGACAAGCCAATATCAACGAAGCTTCTGGAGGGGCAACAGGTGTCGCTTTGCGTGATAGGTTAATGCCAGGTATGCCGGTCAATACTAGGGTTAGGTCGGGTTTGGTGAGGTCATCTTTGCTCTTGACTTGAAAGACAGCTGTCATGTAGCGACCTGAATGTTCACGACAAATTCGCCAAGCGGGATAATGTCGTATGCAAATGTCGTATGCTCATTAAAGCACGTTATTGTTGTTTGCATCTTAACAACAATTTGGATAGTGTTTGCTATTGCAGCGGTATAACTTTCAATTCGGATAGGCATGTTGACATTTTTCAAGTTAGAAACACGGAAGCCAAACTTCCGCGCAAGTCCTGTACCGAATGGATGTGGTTAATACAATTTCTTCGTTAAAGGGAAATAATGACCTTCTCCCACACAAATGGAGTTAGCACTTGGAATCGCCAGACGAGACCAAAATATATTGTAAATTCATCACATTTTGCATGAAAACTTCCCTACCGAAAGATATTTTAAGTTATAGTTGATAAGCGTTCCACACTTTAACGACCGGTACTTGCAAGTACTTTTAGTCCTCATCAAACTGCGGGCTTTTCCCGTATTGCTTTTTTACGCAATGGAGTCGAAAATATATTGTGCGTTCTGCTTCTTGTGATTATATGCCCGGCGATCCTCTAAAACCCCTGCGATTGGAAAAAGCGGCAATAAAATCCGAAGCTCATCGATGCACATCAACGGCGGCATAGTTAGTGGTTGCGACCTTCAATTTTTGCAAATCGATTCATTTGTTTTCAACATTTGGAGTTTTGTATAATTTGTCTGTGGCTGTATATAACACTATGCTTTATATTATCATGACAAATCATCATTTTCCCTAAAAAAAAACTAACAAACAATAACATAAAACTGGCAATTAAATCGGAAGCTCATTGATGCACATCGACGACGACCTATTTAGCGTTGGCGATTTGTTTACAAAGTCATTGTCATGCTTCTCGGCGTACTTAACCATTTGTGGCGAGTTGTTCCTGATTATATGCTGAGAAGCGGGTATCGTCAAAGGTTATCATCCCATATTCTCGTTTAGTATACCCATAACCCAAGTCCCGTAGCAAGCTTCGTTAATGACGTCACTGATGCCATTCTTGTGTAGCATTGCAAAAATATATCTGATGTTGAGTTGAAAGCTAATTAAAGACTTATCCAATTTTTTTCATAAAGTTTTAATTTTCTTGTTAATCATTATTAAAGGTGTTTTATCACTGTATTTCATAGTAGTTAACACTTCAGAAACTTATGACGTAATAAGATTGTATCCAATATGCATTTCCCTCGCCTTTTGCTATTGTGGCGCAGTGCCGAGTGCTTTGCGAATACTTGCTTGCCTGGGGTTCAAATAATTCCGCCCTTATTTCATTCGAGTTGGTATAGTTTGCATGTTGTTGTTATTCATGACTTATACTGATAGTCATGCATCACGGATGCTTCACGGATTGCTTCACGGATCAGTTTGATCGGAAACGTCACAGAGCCTCCAAAAATGCCGCACTCGATGTAAACAATGGTAGGGAAGGACGAATTTGTCAATGACCTTCATGAAGTACACAAGGTACTTGTTTTTTTTCTTCCCTACTTACAACTTTGAATTTGGGAATAATTTTATTTAATTCTTAAATTTAAGTAAAATAATTTTAAAACCATAACGGTAGACTAAGCAATTGTTGCTAACCAAATAAAAGGGTCATTATTTCCCTTTAAGTGCTGCATTAGTCCAGGATGCATGGCCAGGGTGTGCCACGTTCTACACTTGTGCATATACACAGTTTAGTGTACAGCTGGAGTATGTTCACCATTGCCTCACGTGCTTTGGTGAAAAAACTTTAAACATATTTATTTGTGGGCGGGAGTCCAAAAACTGGAGAGTTTGTGGACTGAAGGTCACGTGACCTTCAGTTTTTTTGGATGCAACAAAATCATTATACATCAACGAGAACTAAATTGTCAGACTTCATTGTTATCTATCGCGTGCTGCAGCTGCACACTAAATCGCTTTGGGGACTCACGCTCCAAAATTCACAGTTTGAATCCTCGACTTCATCTCGGCCACAAACTGTGAATTTTGTCGCGCTCGTCCACAAAGCTACACAATTGTCTTGTTCGAATAATAACACTTCTTTTTGGATGCCGTTAAAATGCTCGTCAAAAAAGAATCGCCTGGCTAAAACTGGTTATTTATCTAAGATAGCACAATTCCTGCCAGGTTTGTGATACATGGAAGTACAGTGATGCTTCGCAGTTCATTGGAAATTAAATTGCATGTCGTGAGTATAGAGTGCACGATAAGTGTGCAATGTGCCTAATACAGGAGCCTCCTCTCGTCGGGAATACTCAGAATCGAGCCATCGTAACTGGAACACCACACGGAATGGCACATAGGGAAGTGGGCAAGACCACATCCGTTACAAAAAGGCGCGGTGCGCGTGCGGCTACTGACGGTGCAGTAATGCCAGCGGGCGGCGTGGCGTGCCACTAGTGTAATGGCAGCTCGAGCGGCGGCGGCTCACCACAAGGAAAGCGTCGGTAGCGATCCTGCTCCGATAACCACCTGACGACGGGCCGTCCGTGACGGACCGGTGCCGCCGCCGCCGCACAGTGGGCCAGCGGCGGCTCAACAGCGCTGTTTAATCAGTTAATTGCACTAACCGAATCCTATGACGGCTCTAGCGGTAATTCGTTACGTAGACAACGATTCTGACACTTATTCGTACTTTCTACCTCCATATCATCGATAAAAACTTGTGCCTGGTGTAATTTCAGTGTCGATTCATCTACTTATAATGGAAGATTTGTCATCCTCTTGAAATGTCGAAATGCTTGCAACGAAACGAGATGTTTGGCTCCCAAAGCAAGTATTAAGGTAGAATTGATATGAAAGTGCAGTAACTTAGCTAAAAGTGTAATCATTAGCATATATAAAGGCTGTTGATGGAAAGTATGGTTAATGCACTCAAATACCTCGAATTTGACCTTTGACCTGACCTTGACCTGAAATGTGACCTTAATTCGAAAATTTCGAGAATTCAAGTATTTTTTAGAGATTTCGAATGCCGCCTTGCGCGTCTCGCTGCCATGATTGGTTCGGAAGATATCTAGGGGGCAATATTTGCCCTCTCTGGTCTTCTTCCGATGCCCGTGCAGTAGTCGGAATTCAGTGCTATATCTCGAAAGGGAGCAACAAATATCTGAAGACCCATCATAAACCAGCATTGGGGAAACGAATGGCGATAACAAATCACTAGTCTTCTGTGGTCGATTTTTTGTATCTCTACCGATATACGGAATACCTCTTTTACTTTTTGCTTATTTCAACCCCTCCTAATACATACATACAATACAGTATGTGACAGAGACATGTGACAGAGACATGTGACAGAGACATGTGACAGAGACATGTGACAGAGACATGTGTACAATACAGTATGTGACAGAGAGACATGTGACAGAGTGCCATGTGACATGTGACAGAGTGCCAAACCCGGTACAGTATGTGACAGTATGTGACACAGTATGTGACAGAGACATGTGACAGAGTGCCAAACCCGGTACAGTATGTGACACAGTATGTGACAGAGAGACATGTGACAGAGTGCCAAACCCGGTACAGTATGTGACAGTATGTGACACAGTATGTGACAGAGAGACATGTGACAGAGTGCCAAACCCGGTACAGTATGTGACACAGTATGTGACAGAGAGACATGTGACAGAGTGCCAAACCCGGTACAGTATGTGACAGTAGTGACACAGTATGTGACAGAGAGACATGTGACAGAGTGCCAATCCCGGTACAGTATGTGACAGTATGTGACACAGTATGTGACAGAGAGACATGTGACAGAGTGCCAAACCCGGTACAGTATGTGACAGTATGTGACACAGTATGTGACAGAGAGACATGTGACAGAGTGCCAAACCCGGTACAGTATGTGACAGTATGTGACAGAGAGACATGTGAGACATGTGACAGAGTGCCAAACCCGGTACAGTATGTGACAGTATGTGACAGTATGTGACAGAGAGACATGTGACAGAGTGCCAAACCCGGTACAGTATGTGACAGTATGTGACAGTGAGACATGTGAGACATGTGATAGAGTGCCAAACCCGGTACAGTATGTGACAGTATGTGACACAGTATGTGACAGAGAGACATTTTACAGAGAGACATGTGACAGAGTGCCAAACCCGGTACAGTATGTGACAGTATGTGACACAGTATGTGACAGAGAGACATGTGACAGAGTGCCAAACCCGGTACAGTATGTGACAGTATGTGACACAGTATGTGACAGAGAGACATGTGACAGAGTGCCAAACCCGGTACAGTATGTGACAGTATGTGACACAGTATGTGACAGAGAGACATGTGACAGAGTGCCAATCCCGGTACAGTATGTTACAGTATGTGACACAGTATGTGACAGAGAGACATGTGACAGAGAGACATGTGACAGAGTGCCAAACCCGGTACAGTATGTGACAGTATGTGACACAGTATGTGACAGAGACATGTGACAGAGTGCCAAACCCGGTACAGTATGTGACACAGTATGTGACACAGTATGTGACAGAGAGACATGTGACAGAGTGCCAAACCCGGTACAGTATGTGACAGTATGTGGCACAGTATGTGACAGAGAGACATGTGACAGAGTGCCAAACCCGGTACAGTATGTGACAGTATGTGACACAGTATGTGACAGAGAGACATGTGACAGAGTGCCACACCCGGTACAGTATGTGACGTATGTGACACAGTATGTGACAGAGAGACATGTGACAGAGTGCCAAACCCGGTACAGCATGTGACAGTATGTGACACAGTATGTGACAGAGAGACATGTGACAGAGTGCCAATCCCGGTACAGTATGTTACAGTATGTGACACAGTATGTGACAGAGAGACATGTGACAGAGAGACATGTGACAGAGTGCCAAACCCGGTACAGTATGTGACAGTATGTGACACAGTATGTGACAGAGAGACATGTGACAGAGTGCCAATCCCGGTACAGTATGTGACAGTATGTGACACAGTATGTGACAGAGACATGTGACAGAGTGCCAAACCCGGTACAGTATGTGACAGTATGTGACACAGTATGTTACAGAGAGACATGTGACAGAGTGCCAATCCCGGTACAGTATGTGACAGTATGTGACACAGTATGTGACAGAGAGACATGTGACAGAGTGCCAAACCCGGTACAGTATGTGACAGTATGTGACACAGTATGTGACAGAGAGACATGTGACAGAGTGCCAATCCCGGTACAGTATGTGACAGTATGTGACACAGTATGTGACAGAGACATGTGACAGAGTGTCAAACCCGGTACAGTATGTGACAGTATGTGACACAGTATGTGACAGAGAGACATGTGACAGAGTGCCAAACCCGGTACAGTATGTGACAGTATGTGACACAGTATGTGACAGAGAGACATGTGACAGAGTGCCATATGACATGCGACAGAGTGCCAAACCCGGTACAGTATGTGACAGTATGTGACACAGTATGTGACAGAGAGACATGTGACAGAGTGCCAAACCCGGTACAGTATGTGCCAGTATGTGACACAGTATGTGACAGAGAGACATGTGACAGAGTGCCAAACCCGGTACAGTATGTGACAGTATGTGACACAGTATGTGACAGAGAGACATGTGACAGAGTGCCAAACCCGGTACAGTATGTGACAGTAGTGACACAGTATGTGACAGAAAGACATGTGACAGAGTGCCAAACCCGGTACAGTATGTGACAGTATGTGACACAGTATGTGACAGAGAGACATGTGACAGAGTGCCAAACCCGGTACAGTATGTGACAGTATGTGACACAGTATGTGACAGAGACATGTGACAGAGTGCCAAACCCGGTACAGTATGTGACAGTATGTGACACAGTATGTGACAGAGAGACATGTGACAGAGTGCCAAACCCGGTACAGTATGTGACAGTATGTGACACAGTATGTGACAGAGAGACATGTGACAGAGTGTCAAACCCGGTACAGTATGTGCCAGTATGTGACAGAAAGACATGTGAGACATGTGACAGAGTGCCAAACCCGGTACAGTATGTGACAGTATGTGACACAGTATGTGACAGAGACATGTGACAGAGTGCCAAACCCGGTACAGTATGTGACAGTATGTGACACAGTATGTGACAGAGAGACATGTGACAGAGAGACATGTGACAGAGTGCCAAACCCGGTACAGTATGTGACAGTATGTGACACAGTATGTGACAGAGAGACATGTGACAGAGTGCCAAACCCGGTACAGTATGTGACAGTATGTGACACAGTATGTGACAGAGAGACATGTGACAGAGTGCCAAACCCGGTACAGTATGTGACAGTATGTGACAGAAAGACATGTGAGACATGTGACAGAGTGCCAAACCCGGTACAGTATGTGACAGTATGTGACACAGTATGTGACAGAGAGACATGTGACAGAGTGCCAAACCCGGTACAGTATGTGACAGTATGTGACACAGTATGTGACAGAGAGACATGTGACAGAGTGCCAAACCCGGTACAGTATGTGCCAGTATGTGACACAGTATGTGACAGAGAGACATGTGACAGAGTGCCAAACCCGGTACAGTATGTGACAGTATGTGACACAGTATGTGACAGAGAGACATGTGACAGAGTGCCAAACCCGGTACAGTATGTGACAGTATGTGACACAGTATGTGACAGAGAGACATGTGACAGAGTGTCAAACCCGGTACAGTATGTGACAGTATGTGACACAGTATGTGACAGAGAGACATGTGACAGAGTGCCAAACCCGGTACAGTATGTGACAGTATGTGACACAGTATGTGACAGAGAGACATGTGACAGAGTGCCAAACCCGGTACAGTATGTGACAGTATGTGACAGAAAGACATGTGAGACATGTGACAGAGTGCCAAACCCGGTACAGTATGTGACAGTATGTGACAGTATGTGACTGAGAGACATGTGACAGAGTGCCAAACCCGGTACAGTATGTGACAGTATGTGACAGTGAGACATGTGAGACATGTGACAGAGTGCCAAACCCGGTACAGTATGTGACAGTATGTGACACAGTATGTGACAGAGAGACATGTGACAGAGAGACATGTGACAGAGTGCCAAACCCGGTACAGTATGTGACAGTATGTGACACAGTATGTGACAGAGACATGTGACAGAGTGCCAAACCCGGTACAGTATGTGACACAGTATGTGACAGAGAGACATGTGACAGAGAGACATGTGACAGAGTGCCAAACCCGGTACAGTATGTGACAGTATGTGACACAGTATGTGACAGAGACATGTGACAGAGTGCCAAACCCGGTACAGTATGTGACACAGTATGTGACAGAGAGACATGTGACAGAGAGACATGTGACAGAGTGCCAAACCCGGTACAGTATGTGACAGTATGTGACACAGTATGTGACAGAGAGACATGTGACAGAGTGCCAAACCCGGTACAGTATGTGACAGTATGTGACACAGTATGTGACAGATAGACATGTGACAGAGAGACATGTGACAGAGTGCCAAACCCGGTACAGTATGTGACAGTATGTGACACAGTATGTGACAGAGAGACATGTGACAGAGTGCCAAACCCGGTACAGTATGTGACAGTATGTGACACAGTATGTGACAGAGAGACATGTGACAGAGTGCCAATCCCGGTACAGTATGTGACAGTATGTGACACAGTATGTGACAGAGAGACATGTGACAGAGAGACATGTGACAGAGTGCCAAACCCGGTACAGTATGTGACAGTATGTGACACAGTATGTGACAGAGAGACATGTGACAGAGTGCCAAACCCGGTACAGTATGTGACAGTATGTGACACAGTATGTGACAGAGAGACATGTGACAGAGTGCCAAACCCGGTACAGTATGTGACAGTATGTGACACAGTATGTGACAGAGAGACATGTGACAGAGTGCCAAACCCGGTACAGTATGTGACAGTATGTGACACAGTATGTGACAGAGAGACATGTGACAGAGTGCCAAACCCGGTACAGTATGTGACAGTATGTGACACAGTATGTGACAGAGAGACATGTGACAGAGTGCCAATCCCGGTACAGTATGTGACAGTATGTGACACAGTATGTGACAGAGAGACATGTGACAGAGTGCCAAACCCGGTACAGTATGTGACAGTATGTGACAGAGAGACATGTGACAGAGTGCCAATCCCGGTACAGTATGTGACAGTATGTGACACAGTATGTGACAGAGAGACATGTGACAGAGTGTCAAACCCGGTACAGTATGTGACAGTATGTGACACAGTATGTGACAGAGAGACATGTGACAGAGTGCCAAACCCGGTTCAGTATGTGACAGTATGTGACACAGTATGTGACAGAGAGACATGTGACAGAGTACCATGTGACATGTGACAGAGTGCCACACCCGGTACAGTATGTGACAGTATGTGACACAGTATGTGACAGAGAGACATGTGACAGAGTGCCAAACCCGGTACAGTATGTGCCAGTATGTGACACAGTATGTGACAGAGAGACATGTGACAGAGTGCCAAACCCGGTACAGTATGTGACAGTATGTGACACAGTATGTGACAGAGAGACATGTGACAGAGTGCCAAACCCGGTACAGTATGTGACAGTATGTGACACAGTATGTGACAGAGAGACATGTGACAGAGTGCCAAACCCGGTGCAGTATGTGACAGTACAGTATGTGACAGAGAGACATGTGACAAGAGTGCCATGAGACATGTGACAGAGTGCCATGTGACAGAGTGCCATGTGACAGAGTGCCATGAGACATGTGACAGAGTGCCATGTGACAGAGTGCCATGAGACATGTGACAGAGTGCCATGTGACAGAGTGCCATGTGACAGAGTGCCATGTGACAGAGTGCCATGAGACATGTGACAGAGTGCCATGAGACATGTGACAGAGTGCCATGTGACAGAGTGCCATGAGACATGTGACAGAGTGCCATGTGACAGAGTGCCATGAGACATGTGGCAGAGTGCCATGTGACAGAGTGCCATGAGACATGTGACAGAGTGCCATGAGACATGTGACAGAGTGCCATGTGACAGAGTGCCATGAGACATGTGACAGAGTGCCATGTGACAGAGTGCCATGTGACATGTGTCAGAGTGCCATGTGACATGTGACAGAGTGCCATGTGACATGTGACAGAGTGCCTTGTGACATGTGACAGAGAGACATGTGACATGTGACAGAGTGCCATGTGAAAGAGTGCCATGTGACAGAGTGCCATGTAACAGAGTGCCATGTGACATGTTACAGAGTGCCATGTGACATGTGCCATGTGCCATGTGACATGTGACATGTGACATGTGACAGAGTGCCATGTGACATGTGACATGTGACATGTGACATGTGACAGAGTGCCATGTGACATGTGACATGTGACAGAGTGCCATGAGACATGTGACAGAGTGCCATGTGACAGAGTGCCAAACCCGGTACAGTATGTGACAGTATGTGACACAGTATGTGACAGAGAGACATGTGACAGAGTGCCAAACCCGGTACAGTATGTGACAGTACAGTATGTGACAGAGAGACATGTGACAGAGTGCCATGAGACATGTGACAGAGTGCCAAACCCGGTACAGTATGTGACAGTACAGTATGTGACAGAGAGACATGTGACAGAGTGCCATGAGACATGTGACAGAGTGCCATGTGACAGAGTGCCATGTGACAGAGTGCCATGAGACATGTGACAGAGTGCCATGTGACAGAGTGCCATGTGACAGAGTGCCATGAGACATGTGACAGAGTGCCATGTGACAGAGTGCCATGTGACAGAGTGCCATGAGACATGTGACAGAGTGCCATGTGACAGAGTGCCATGAGACATGTGACAGAGTGCCATGTGACAGAGTGCCATGTGACAGAGTGCCATGAGACATGTGACAAGTGCCATGTGACAGAGTGCCATGAGACATGTGACAGAGTGCCATGAGACATGTGACAGAGTGCCATGAGACATGTGACAGAGTGCCATGTGACAGAGTGCCATGTGCCATGTGACAGAGTGCCATGTGACATGTGACAGAGTGCCATGTGACATGTGACAGAGTGCCATGTGACATGTGACAGAGAGACATGTGACATGTGGCAGAGTGCCATGTGACAGAGTGCCATGTGACAGAGTGCCATGTGACATGTGACAGAGTGCCATGTGACATGTGACATGTGACATGTGACATGTGACATGTGACATGTGACAGAGTGCCATGTGACATGTGACAGAGAGACATGTGACATGTGACATGTGACAGAGTGCCATGTGACATGTGACATGTGACATGTGGCATGTGACATGTGACAGAGTGTCATGTGACATGTGACATGTGACATGTGACATGTGACATGTGACATGTGACAGAGTGCCATGTGACATGTGACATGTGACAGAGTGCCATGTAACATGTGACAGAGAGACATGTGACATGTGACAGAGTGACATGTGACATGTGACATGTGACATGTGACATGTGACATGTGACATGTGACATGTGACATGTGACAGAGTGCCATGTGACATGTGACATGTGCCATGTGACATGTGACATGTGACATGTGACATGTGATATGTGACATGTGATAGAGTGCCATGTGACATGTGACAGAGACATGTGACATGTGACATGTGACAGAGTGCCATGTGACATGTGACATGTGACATGTGACATGTGACATGTGACATGTGACATGTGACATGTGACATGTGACATGTGACATGTGACATGTGACATGTGACAGAGTGCCATGTGACATGTGCCATGTGACATGTGCCATGTGACATGTGACATGTGACATGTGACATGTGCCATGTGACATGTGACAGAGTGCCATGTGACATGTGACAGAGAGACATGTGCCATGTGACATGTGACAGAGTGACATGTGACAGAGTGCCATGTGACATGCGACATGTGACATGTGACATGTGACATGTGACATGTGACAGAGTGCCATGTGACATGTGACATGTGACATGTGACATGTGACATGTGACATGTGACATGTGACATGTGACATGTGACATTGACAGAGTGCCATGTGACATGTGACATGTGACATGTGGCATGTGACATGTGACATGTGACATGTGACATGTGACATGTGACAGAGTGCCATGTGACATGTGACAGAGAGAGATGTGCCATGTGACATGTGACATGTGACATGTGACATGTGACATGTGACATGTGATATGTGACAGAGTGCCATGTGACATGTGACATGTGACAGAGTGCCATGTGACATGTGACATGTGACATGTGACATGTGACATGTGACATGTGACATGTGAAATGTGACAGAGTGCCATGTGACATGTGACATGTGCCATGTGCCATGTGACATGTGACAGTGCCATGTCCCATGTGCCATGTGCCATGTGCCATGTGACATGTGACAGAGTGGCATGTGACATGTGACAGAGTGGCATGTGACATGTGCCATGTGACAGAGTGCCATGTGACATGTGACATGTGACATGTGACATGTGACATGTGACATGTGACATGTGACATGTGACATGTGACATGTGACATGTGACATGTGACATGTGACATGTGACATGTGACATGTGACATGTGACATTTGACATGTGACATGTGACATGTGACATGTGACATGTGACAGAGTGCCATGTGACATGTGACTGTGACATGTGACATGTGACAGAGTGCCATGTGACATGTGACATGTGCCATGTGACATGTGACTTGTGACAGAGTGCCATGTGACATGTGCCATGTGCCATGTGACATGTGACAGAGTGACATGTGACATGTGCCATGTGACAGAGTGCCATGTGCCATGTGACATGTGACATGTGACATGTGACATGTGACATGTGACATGTGACATGTGACATGTGACATGTGACATGTGACATGTGCCATGTGCCATGTGCCATGTGACATGTGACATGTGACATGTGACATGTGACATGTGACATGTGACATGTGACATGTGACATGTGACATGTGACATGTGCCATGTGCCATGTGCCATGTGACATGTGACATGTGACATGTGACATGTGACATGTGACATGTGACATGTGACATGTGACATGTGACATGTGCCATGTGCCATGTGCCATGTGCCATGTGCCATGTGCCATGTGCCATGTGCCATGTGCCATGTGCCATGTGCCATGTGCCATGTGCCATGTGGCATGTGACATGTGACATGTGACATGTGACATGTGACATGTGACATGTGGCATGTGGCATGTGGCATGTGGCATGTGCCATGTGCCATGTGCCATGTGCCATGTGCCATGTGCCATGTGACATGTGACATGTGACATGTGATATGTGATATGTGACATGTGACATGTGACATGTGACATGTGACATGTGACATGTGACATGTGACATGTGACATGTGACATGTGACATGTGACATGTGACATGTGACATGTGACATGTGACATGTGACATGTGACATGTGACATGTGACATGTGACATGTGACATGTGACATGTGACATGTGACATGTGACATGTGACATGTGACATGTGACATGTGACATGTGACATGTGACATGTGACATGTGACATGTGACATGTGACATGTGACATGTGACATGTGACATGTGACATGTGAGACATGTGACATGTGACATGTGACATGTGACATGTGCCATGTGCCATGTGCCATGTGCCATGTGCCATGTGCCATGTGCCATGTGCCATGTGCCATGTGCCATGTGCCATGTGCCATGTGCCATGTGCCATGTGCCATGTGACATGTGACATGTGACATGTGACATGTGACATGTGACATGTGACATGTGACATGTGACATGTGACATGTGACATGTGACATGTGACATGTGACATGTGACATGTGACATGTGACATGTGACATGTGACATGTGACATGTGACATGTGACATGTGACATGTGACATGTGACATGTGTCATGTGTCATGTGGCATGTGGCATGTGGCATGTGACATGTGACATGTGACATGTGACATGTGACATGTGACATGTGACATGTGACATGTGACATGTGACATGTGACATGTGACATGTGACATGTGACATGTGACATGTGACATGTGACATGTGACATGTGACATGTGACATGTGACATGTGACATGTGACATGTGACATGTGACATGTGACATGTGACATGCGACATGCGACATGCGACATGCGACATGCGACATGTGACATGTGACATGTGGACATGTGGACATGTGGACATGTGACATGTGACATGTGACATGTGACATGTGACATGTGACATGTGACATGTGACATGTGACATGTGACATGTGACATGTGACATGTGACATGTGACATGTGACATGTGACATGTGACATGTGACATGTGACATGTGACATGTGACATGTGACATGTGACATGTGACATGTGACATGTGACATGTGACATGTGACATGTGACATGTGACATGTGACATGTGACATGTGACATGTGACATGTGACATGTGACATGTGACATGTGACATGTGACATGTGACATGTGACAGAGTGACAGAGTGACAGAGTGACAGAGTGACATGTGACATGTGACATGTGACATGTGACAGAGTGACATGTGACAGAGTGACATGTCGCATGTGACAGAGTGCCATGTGACATGTGACATGTGACATGTGACATGTGACATGTGACAGAGTGCCATGTGACATGTGACATGTGACATGTGTCATGTGCCATGTGACATGTGCCATGTGACATGTGCCATGTGACATGTGACATGTGCCATGTGCCATGTGCCATGTGCCATGTGACATGTGACATGTGACATGTGACATGTGACATGTGACATGTGACATGTGACATGTGACATGTGACATGTGACATGTGACATGTGACATGTTACATAGTGACATGTGACATGTTACATGTGACAGAGTGTCATGTGACAGAGTGTCATGTGACATGTGCCATGTGACATGTGACATGTGACATGTGACATGTGACATGTGACATGTGACATGTGACATGTGACATGTGACATGTGACATGTGACATGTGACATGTGACATGTGACATGTGACATGTGACATGTGACATGTGACATAGTGACATGTGACATGTTACATGTGACAGAGTGTCATGTGACAGAGTGTCATGTGACAGAGTGTCATGTGACATGTGACATGTGACATGTGACATGTGACAGAGTGCCATGTGACATGTGACAGAGTGCCATGTGACATGTGACATGTGACAGAGTGCCATGTGACATGTGACAGAGTGCCATGTGACATGTGACATGTGACAGAGTGCCATGTGC
The DNA here is from genome assembly GCA_036785665.1 of Chirona hameri. Classification (NCBI taxonomy): domain Eukaryota; kingdom Metazoa; phylum Arthropoda; class Thecostraca; order Balanomorpha; family Balanidae; genus Chirona; species Chirona hameri. The sequence goes on along the minus strand of JAXIVJ010004342.1, from coordinate 9,857 downwards.
CATGTGCCATGTGCCATGTGCCATGTGCCATGTGCCATGTGCCATGTGCTATGTGCCATGTGCCATGTGACATGTGACATGTGACATGTGACATGAGACATGTGCCATGTGACATGTGACATGTGCCATGCGACATGTGCCATGTGACGTGACATGTGACATGTGGCATGTGCCATGTGACATGTGACATGTGACATGTGACATGTGACAGAGTGACATGTGACATGTGACAGAGTGACATGTGACAGAGTGACATGTGACATGTGACAGAGTGACATGTGACATGTGACAGAGTGACATAGTGACATGTTACATGTGACAGAGTGACATGTGACATGTGACATGTGACATGTGACATGTGACATGTGACATGTGACATGTGTCATGTGACATGTGGCATGTGGCATGTGACACGTGACATGTGACATATGGCATATGACATGTGACATGTGACATGTGACGTGACATGTGACATGTGACATGTGACATGTGACATGTGACATGTGACATGTGACATGTGACATGTGACATGTGACATGTGACATGTGACATGTGGCATGTGACATGTGACATGTGACATGTGACATGTGACATATGACATATGACATATGACATATGACATGTGACATGTGACATGTGACATGTGACATGTGACATGTGACATGTGACATGTGACATAGTGACAGAGTGACAGAGTGACAGAGTGACATGTGACATGTGACATGGGACAGAGTGCCATGTGACATGTGACATGTGACATGTGACATGTGACATGTGACATGTGACATGTGACAGTGAGTGCCAAACCCGGTAGAATACAGAAGCACATTTACAATTAAAACTGTGCCATTAGGTATTTTCCCAAGAAACCCATGAAATACGTCAGGATGGGAAACTAACTATGCATCGCATTTTGGGCGGTATGTTGGCTGATTCAGTATAACAACGCATGTGGTGACTTCGGCGTCGAAATTCACCCCCTAGATCAGATCGGATACAACAACAAATGCCACCACTGAATGCGCCACTCATTTCTACATCGATCTATGGCTTGTGAATTCCGGAATTGGTGAATCGGTTTTTCGATTAAAAAGATATTTTGAGCCGCCGCTGGCCCACTGTGCGCCGGCACCGCGAGGTGCGGGGTGGAGTCCCGGACGTCCCCGGCCCCCTACCCGCCGCGGAACTCTCTGGGATACCCACCGGCCACCGCCCTCCGGAGCCCGGGTGGTGATGGGCGCGAACGATTGACACGGGATCGCACGACTGTTTCCAGGGGCGTGGGTGATGTAATGGGTGTGGGTGGTTTTTGTGGCGTGGGTGGTGTAATATACGCGGAACGGAAGTGTCGATGACATGGAACGGAATGAAGGTATTGACGTGTGGTTATTCGTCATTAGAGGTGGCAAAACCTGGACCCGAGGACAATATTAGTCACAATATTAGACAATATTAAGAGGACAATATTAGTGTCAATATTAGTCTCTAGACCCAGTCTGGACCCAGTCTGGACCCAGTTGGTCCCAGACTGGGTCCCGCCAAATGATACCGGGTACAGACTAGGTCCAACTTATGTTTGATGCTGGTTTCACGCAAGTAGGAACACTGATACGCAGGTTTCTTTGTGATGTTGGCCAATCTGAACTGTATGTATTTGCAACTACAAGAGTGAGTTTACATGCACTAACTGTAGACTGTAGAGTGCAGATTTGTCAATATTAGTTGCGAGACAACAATTTACTAGTTGGGTGCGCTGGGTCCAAACTTGCCTTGCACCGGGTATAACTGGGTCCATTTTCCAGCTTTTCGGACCGGGCCGGGTCTGGGTCCAAAATTATCAACTTTTGCCACCTCTATTCCTCATCCCTTAGGCGTTATTTGTTTCGATCCACAATTATTTATCAGAGATTATGGTCTTTTCATTTATTTTTCTGCATTATGTTATGCCATGGTACGGGATGAAATGGTATGGGATGAAATGGTATGGGATGAAATGGTATGGGATGAAATGGTATGGGATGAAATGGTATGGGATGAAAAGGTATGGGATGAAATGGTATGGGATGAAATGGTATGGGATGAAATGATATGGGATGAAATGGTATGGGATGAAATGGTATGGGATGAAATGGTATGGGATGAAATGGTATGGGATGAAATGGTATGGGATGAAATGGTATGGGATGCCATGGCATGGTATGCAATTGACTTTATTGTAAATTAAAGATAAAAACTTGCATATTTTCAAAGCATAATTTTGCAAAAATAAAAACAAGCAGTTGTGTTCTTTTTTACAACACTTAGCTGAAGCTCGACGTCTATGGCGCCTTTGTTCCTTAAGTTTGTATGTTGATGGTCAGAAGCAAGTGCACTAAAAGGTTACGTTGTTCCAACGAAATACCAATGGTGTGGACCAAAGTACATCACAGTTTTTGTGCTGTTTGATTTAATAGACGAATACGTTTTAGCGTAGTGAGGCTTACCAGCTAAGGTAGTTGCAATACTCCATGTTATTCCATGTCATTTCATTTCAAATCGAGCAAAAACACACATTTTTACCTCACCCCTTCGATTTTCTTGAAATTTTGTGGACATGTTGCACTATGTGTAAAGTCATCGTATGAACATTTTGTCCAAATTTTGACCTTAGGTTACTGAGCTTCTAGGCCATTCAACATTGACCTGACCCCAATACATTCCAATGTTCAAGAGCCTATAATTTTGCAAGTTTTTGTCCCAGTCTCACGAAACAAAATGCATGCAATAGGCAATGGCCCAACTTTATTTTGCACATAAAACATTTAAGGTAAATGACATTTGACCTGATTTGACCTTGAACTGAAATCTTAAAACTTGAATAGCATAAATCACGCCACCTCCGATTTTTCTCCTTCTTACATATAACATTGCCCAACATGTCCTCTACAAACTGGGGAAAAGTGGCGTGGACCAATACTAAGTTTAGATGAAAACGGTCCTTAAAATCGGCGCTGTCACGTGACCTGCCTGACCCTAGAGTAGTGACTTCTATTATGTTTTACAAATATGGCGATATGGGTCTCATCTGAAAGGCCGTAGGCTAACCAATCCATTCATGTTCTCGATTATATGGGATGGCACATAGGTCATGTGTGACCTTGCCACGTGACCTGACTTGACCTGGAGTATTGGCTTCTCATAATACGTTACAGCATAGCCAATATGGGTATCGTTTGAAAGCTCAGCAGCTAACCAAAGCATTCGTGATGTTGTCAAGCATGTAGGATGTCACACAGGGGGCATTCCACGACAAATAAACCAAGGCTTGACACCCTCATATTTGTTAAAATTCTGAGAATGTTTTTTTTTGGTAATCTCGGGCGCTAAAGACATGACATGAGGACATGATGTGACAATCTTATTTTTTCAGATAAACGGTCACCAACTTATAGCATCGGGAATTTTCAGAGGTCATGTTGTAAGACCATCTTTGATCGCCTGTAGCTTGTCAACGAACAGCACGAACGTAATACCAGTAGAACACCTTGTTGGGCGAGGACCGAGCGGGCGCGGTTTGGCAAAGACCTTTTAATGACGTATTCAATTGTTCATAATCTCGTTTCTCGAATCCGCCAAGAGGTAGTACGTCCTGAGCGCTGCATGCTTCATCGTATAAATTAATGCTTAGATTAATAAAGCCATTTTTGATCAAGAACGATTTGTGTTCATTTCGACGTTTGTGTGTGTCACGCGCTGTGTCACCCCTATCAGAACGCACTATACCAAAACAAAAATTACTTGATGAATCTATCCCATGATGAAAATCCGATATCAATTGGAGCAGTGGTTGCAAAGTTATTAGCTTCCTAAAAGCGTATGTACTGCCGGTTCGGGCCGGTTCGGGCCGGGTCAATGTAAATTTGTCTAGTAAGTTGACGAGAAACATCACGGGCGCTTCACGCCCGCTCGGTAATAATTGCATATGGTTGAGGTTGCACTGATGAAGGCAACTTTTGTCGATTTCGGATTTTTTTTTTTTGACCCCGTGACCTGGTTTTCCATGAAATACCTTGATCTCTGGCAACTCCAATTTTTTTTTCTGAAGCCAAATCAGTCTTTATTAATATGCTTTAAAAAAACAATGTAAACAAAATACGTTTTGCCTATAAAGAGTACTTTGAAAGGGCATAGTTCATCTTTAACCCGCGCCGTGCCTGGGATGTGTGGTCAACAGTTCGGTCATTAATTGCGCACATTATGTAAAACAAAAATCGGGATATCTCAGGTCAGGTCACCAGACCAGGTCACGTGATCCCACCTAAAACAAAACTTGTGACCGTACCACAGTCACAGTTTTTGGATGATCGGTTTCACACTTACAAGATTGCATAAGGTCATATGTATCTACAATTCGTTTATCTTGGATTTTGTTTTATATCAGCGACCTAAGGTTGGGTCAATTTCGTGACCTCCCCATTATAAGTCAATGGGGAAATATTCAAATGCTTCCTATTCCAAGGATACGCAAGCTATCAGTCTAATTCCCTCTGGATCATGTTATTATAGGCCCTTCTCGATGACCTAGGTGCCATTTTTGTTCACTCACCCCTAAAGGGTCAGCCGAGGTGATCCGAGGTCACCAAAAGTTGTATGTCAATAACTCGACATAATGACGATAGAGAAGTGAAACTGACACCAATGTGTTTGTCTCGTCGAGGTACATCTTCCCATATGCAACATGACCTTCTTGGGTCGCCACTTGCCCTTGACCTGAGGTCAAATTTTAAAAATGACCTAACCTTATCAATGCTAATATGAGTCGAAGCGCAGTGGCGAGACAAACACGATGACATCAAAATTATTGCCTTGTCGTTATTA
>JAXIVJ010004341.1:0-84003 GCA_036785665.1 Chirona hameri | reverse complement strand
TTGCAATTTGATTGGTGCAGCCCTCTGCCGCCAGTGACATAAAATCACTTTTGTGAGCACCGACGAGGCGGCCTATATGGCGCTCAAGCGGTGTCACCCCCACGTATAATTATTGTGTAGCACTTGTTCAATCAAAACATGAAGTGCAAACAATGAGTGAGCAACCATTTTTTTACTTGGTAGGTGTTTTTTTTAGATAGCGATGAGGAAGAAACATTAGTCACTCAGAGAAGATGCCAAAAAAAAATCAAGCCCAAAATCAAGCAAAACCAGAGAAACTACTGAACATCATGTGAGGAAGTTCTTGTCATTTCTGCACAGTGAAGGAGAGAACAAACTCCTGCAAGAAATAGACACAAAGCGACTCTGTGCCTATCTCTGTAAGTTTATACAGGGTCTAAAGACATTGGATGGTGCTGAGTACGAGCCGCAGACTTTGAAAGGAATAGTTTATTCCATATAATTATTCCATTTAAAGGAAAAGGACTACAATGACTGGAAGATAACATCATCGCCAGCATTCTCACTAATGTGCTCAAGGCTGAATGTCTCTAAAGCCTCAGGTAAAGGAAACAGACCAAATCGAGCTATATGCCTTTGTCTGAAGAAGAAAAAAATGCCTTTGTCTCCGTGGCCGAAATGAGCATCACCAAATGCTGTGGGGAGACGTCGAGCGGAAGTCAGGCCCAGACGGCGAGTACCTTGAGTTTACTGAGCGTCTCACCAAGACACGCCGGGGATCCGACTCTGGAAGTGCTTTTAAGTCCAGAATTTTCCCGCTGGAAGACAAAACAAGATGGCCAGTTGAAGCATTCAAGTTATATGCTTCCAAACGACCTGCACGTCCCGATCCATGTTCAAAGTTCTATTTGACGGTCAATCGCAGCTTCATGAAGACTGGAAAGTGGTTTAAGAGCTCTCCGCTGGGACAACATTCCCTTGGGAATTTGCTCAGCTCGGCAGCGAAAATCGCGCAGATTGAGAAAAAAAAGCAAATCACAGCGCTCGGAAAACCGCCATCAACCGCCTTCTTGATGGCGGCTGTCCTCCCAGCTATGTAACCTTGTTTTTTTTTGCCAAGGGTCGTCGAACCTTGTAGCAAAAAGTAGTGATTGATACTTATATAAACAAACAAACAAACGAGAAGAGTTAGCGATACGCAGAAAGAAGAAGAAAAAATCGCATTAGAAAGACTCAGCTCACTGGACACAAGTCTGTCAACAGCCTGGCTAGTTACACAGAGGCTGGCGAGCAAATACAGCGCAAGATGGCGGGTGCCGTCACCATGGGTGCATCATTTTCCTCCCAGTCAACTGCCGATACCGCTCGCCGCCGCTCTGACGAAAACACATCCCAAAGTGCAGCCGGCGACAGCGCCCAGCACGGACCAGCGTGGACTATTGATAGCAGCCGGCGACAGCGCCCAGCACGGACCAACGTGGACTATTGATAGCAGCCGGCGACAGCGCCCAGCACGGACCAACGTGGACTATTGATAGCAGCCGGCGACAGCGCCCAGCACGGACCAACGTGGACTATTGATAGCAGCCGGCGACAGCGCCCAGCACGGACCAACGTGGACTACTGATGCTGCAGCCGGCGACAGCGCCCAGCACGGGCCAACCTGGACTATTGATAGCAGCCGGCGACAGCGCCCAGCACGGACCAACGTGGACTATTGATAGCAGCCGGCGACAGCGCCCAGCACGGACCAACGTGGACTACTGATGCTGCAGCCGGCGACAGCGCCCAGCACGGGCCAACCTGGACTATTGATAGCAGCCGGCGACAGCGCCCAGCACGGACCAACGTGGACTATTGATAGCAGCCGGCGACAGCGCCCAGCACGGGCCAACGTGGACTACTGATGCTACAGCCGGCGACAGCGCCCAGCACGGGCCAACCTGGACTATTGATAGCAGCCGGCGACAGCGCCCAGCACGGACCAACCTGGACTATTGATAGCAGCCGGCGACAGCGCCCAGCACGGGCCAACCTGGACTATTGATAGCAGCCGGCGACAGCGCCCAGCACGGACCAACGTGGACTACTGATGCAACACTGCAAAAATTGGCCCATTGCGCTGTCATTGGCAAGACGTTCGATAAGTGCACCTTCAACATCAACTTCAGTATGCAGAACATGTAAGGCGGGTATGCCGACGCCAGCCGCAGCCGACGCATTAACCAGGTTGTGTCGTCGACAATACAGTGCAGAGAAGCGGCCGACCAATCAGTGCCGGTCGGGCGTTATTCACTATTCATTGTTTCTCGTTTTCTATTCCACTGAAATACAGGATATGCACCTTTACGTGAGCTTGTGAAAGGCAATAGATATTGATGGATATTTGTTGTTTGAACAGATTCAATGTCATCTCAAGACAAAGGGGAAATCGCCTAGTTAACAATTGTCGCAATGCAAATAATCGCTGAACGGGTCAAAACGGTTCGAAATAGATGAGTGATAAAGTCAAAATATGCCAGGTCACGTGACCTACTGACCATTAACTCCAGTTTATGGACGACCGACCACAAATACATATGTTTTAAGCTTTTTCACAAAAGCACGTGAGTCAATGGTGAACAAACTTCAGCTGTACACTAAGCTCTATTTAAAGTGTTCAAGTTTGATCATAAATAAATGGTAATCCGTGCGGGAACGAGAAAGACATAAATGATGTTAAATATATATCACATAATATTGCAGGCTGGGTGGGCCCTTTTGGCCAAGAACCCTTTTTCTGGAAAAGCTCCCCCCCCCCCCCCCCAACCGAAAATATGTGGCGGCGGCCCTGAATATGTCCCAAGCGGCGATCACCGCCATTGGCAACAATGCCCCGCGCGCGACCGGGGTCTCAGCAGAACACCATTTACGGGGGGGAATATTGCCCCCCCCCCCTTGTTATCTCCGTAACCAATGATCGCAGCGAGACGCGCAACGTGGCATTCGAAAGCTCTCAATGAGACTCATCTAAAGCGTACTCGAAATTTTCGAATTGTGGTCACAATCAGGTCAAGGTTGAGTCAAAGGTCAAAATGGAGGCATTTGAGTTTATGGACCATACTTTCCATCCAAAGCCTTTGATTGCGACCATGATCACCCAAGGGCCTCACAAAGGTATAATACACATCTCGCATTAACTAAAATGAGATTGTTGGCAAATTTCAAGGCCAAGTTCAGGTCACAAAAGGTCACTATACGCATTCAATTTCCGAAAGTCATGCAATACGTGTTTTATGGGCTATTTTACACGTATACTTCGATAGTGATGGTCATTTTACCATCTGACCTCATTTAAATGAAGTTAGTGTCAAGCTTAGGTCAAGTTCAGGTCACATATGGTCAAAATTTGGCATTGATAAATATAAATATGAAAGGCATGTTTCTATACCAGTTTTGTCTCAGAAATACGGTGCTGGCATTTATTTGTCTTCCATGAATCGGGAACACGATGCGACACGAGACTACTATTTGCAATGTGAGTAATGACGTGACTAAGTGATGACAGACATATTTTCAAAAAACGGATACAAAGCCCGTCAGAACCACACGCGGCAGAGCTGCGCATCCGCGAAATCACACGGCACAGGTCACCCGGCGAGATGGGTGTCACCTGGAACCGGCCGGTGGCTACCCGGGCGATGGCTAGGTGTGAGGTGTGAGGTGTGAGGTGTGAAGTGTGAGGTGTGAGGTGTGAGGTGTGAAGTGTGAAGTGTGAAGTGTGAGGTGTGAGGTGTGAGGTGTGAGGTGTGAGGTGTGAGGTGTGAGGTGTGAGGTGTGAGGTGTGAGGTGTGAGGTGTGAGGTGTGAGGTGTGAGGTGTGAGGTGTGAGGTGTGAGGTGTGAGGTGTGAGGTGTGAGGTGTGAGGTGTGAGGTGTGAGGTGTGAGGTGTGAGGTGTGAGGTGTGAGGTGTGAGGTGTGAGGTGTGAGGTGTGAAGTGTGAGGTGTGAGGTGTGAGGTGTGAAGTGTGAGGTGTGAGGTGTGAGGTGTGAGGTGTGAGGTGTGAGGTGTGAGGTGTGAAGTGTGAGGTGTGAGGTGTGAGGTGTGAGGTGTGAGGTGTGAGGTGTGAGGTGTGAGGTGTGAGGTGTGAGGTATGAGGTGTGAGGTGTGAGGTGTGAGGTGTGAGGTGTGAGGTGTGAGGTGTGAGGTGTGAGATGTGAGGTGTGAGGTGTGAGGTGTGAGGTGTGAGGTGTGAGGTGTGAGGTGTGAGGTGTGAGGTGTGAGGTGTGAGGTGTGAGGTGTGAGGTGTGAGGTGTGAGGTGTGAGGTGTGAGGTGTGAGGTGTGAGGTGTGAGGTGTGAGGTGTGAGGTGTGAGGTGTGAGGTGTGAGGTGTGAGGTGTGAGGTGTGAGGTGTGAGGTGTGATGGTGTGAGGTGTGAGGTGTGAGGTGTGATGGTGTGAAGTGTGAGGTGTGAGGTGTGAGGTGTGAAGTGTGAGGTGTGAGGTGTGAGGTGTGAGGTGTGAGGTGTGAGGTGTGAGGTGTGAGGTGTGAGGTTTGAGGTGTGAGGTGTGAGGTGTGAGATGTGATGGTGTGAGGTGTGAGGTGTGAGGTGTGAGGTGTGAGGTGTGAGGTGTGAGGTGTGAGGTGTGAGGTGTGAGGTGTGAGATGTGAGGTGTGAGGTGTGAGGTGTGAGGTGTGAAGTGTGAGGTGTGAGGTGTGAGGTGTGAGGTGTGAGGTGTGAGGTGTGAGGTGTGAGGTGTGAGGTGTGAGGTGTGAGGTGTGAGGTGTGAGGTGTGAGGTGTGAGGTGTGAGGTGTGAGGTGTGAGGTGTGAGGTGTGAGGTGTGAGGTGTGATGGTGTGAGGTGTGAGGTGTGAGGTGTGATGGTGTGAAGTGTGAGGTGTGAGGTGTGAGGTGTGAGGTGTGAAGTGTGAGGTGTGAGGTGTGAGGTGTGAGGTGTGAGGTGTGAGGTGTGAGGTGTGAGGTGTGAGGTGTGAGGTTTGAGGTGTGAGGTGTGAGGTGTGAGATGTGATGGTGTGAGGTGTGAGGTGTGAGGTATGAGGTGTGAGGTGTGAGGTGTGAGGTGTGAGGTGTGAGGTGTGAGGTGTGAGGTGTGGTGTGAGGTGTGAGGTGTGAGGTGTGAGGTGTGAGGTGTGAGGTGTGAAGTGTGAGGTGTGAGGTGTGAGGTGTGAGGTGTGAGGTGTGAGGTGTGAAGTGTGAGGTGTGAGGTGTGAGGTGTGAGGTGTGAGGTGTGAGGTGTGAGATGTGATGGTGTGAGGTGTGAGGTGTGAGGTATGAGGTGTGAGGTGTGAGGTGTGAGGTGTGAGGTGTGAGGTGTGAGGTGTGAGGTGTGAGGTGTGAGGTGTGAGGTGTGAGGTGTGAGGTGTGAGGTGTGAGGTGTGAGGTATGAGGTGTGAGGTGTGAGTTGTCAGGTGTGAGGTGTGAATGTGTGAATGTGTGAGGTGTGAGGTGTGAGGTATGAGGTGTGAGGTGCGAGGTGTGATGGTGTGAGGTGTGAGGTGTGAAGTGTGAGGTGTGAGGTGTGAGATGTGATGGTGTGAGGTGTGAGGTGTGAGGTGTGAGGTGTGAGGTGTGAGGTGTGAGATGTGAGGTGTGAGGTGTGAGGTGTGAGGTGTGAGGTGTGAGGTGTGAGGTGTGAGGTGTAAGGTGTGAGGTGTGTGGTGTGAGGTGTGAGGTGTGAGGTGTTAGGTGTGAGGTGTGAGGTGTGAGGTGTGAGGTGTGAGGTGTGAGGTGTGAGGTGTGAGGTGTGAGGTGTGAGGTGTGACTGTTTGAAGTTTGACCTCTATAATTGTATGACATATTGACTTGTTTACATCGACTTTACTTCCTTTGCCTGAACATTTCTAGACTTTCTTGTATCACCAACAGGCCGCTGCGGTTCAATGACAGGCGAGTCACCAACAGACCGCTGCGGTTCAATGACCGGCGAGTCACCAACAGACCGCTGCGGTTCAATGACCGGCGAGTCACCAACAGACCGCTGCGGTTCAATGACAGGCGAGTCACCAACAGACCGCTGCGGTTCAATGACAGGCGAGTCACCAACAGACCGCTGCGGTTCAATGACAGGCGAGTCACCAACAGACCGCTGCGGTTCAATGACCGGCGAGTCACCAACATACCGCTGCGGTTCATTGACCGGCGAGTCACCAACAGACCGCTGCGGTTCAATGACCGGCGAGTCACCAACAGACCGCTGCGGTTCAATGACAGGCGAGTCACCAACAGACCACTGCGGTTCAATGACAGGCGAGTCAGCAACAGACCGCTGTGGTTCAATGACCGGCGAGTCACCAACAGACCGCTGCGGTTCAATGACAGGCGAGTCACCAACAGACCGCTGCGGTTCAATGACAGGCGAGTCCCGAAGATACGACACAAAGCACAGTAAAACCTCACAGCAAATGTAGGCGTGAAAGTAAGTCACGCTTGTCACGTCGCCATGCCGGGGAAAGTGATGGTGTACCAATGTCAAAACGTACTTTATCATAGCGGTTCCAAAACACACAAAACACACACACACACACACACACACTCACACTCACACTCACACTCACACTCACACACACACGAGCGCACATACCGGCGACAGCGTGGCCGGTAGAGTTAGTGTCGCGTCTGGAGCGATGAAAGGAGGAAACCATAGCCAACACACGGTGGTTAGTTGGAGGTTTTTGGCATTTGGTGTTCTGCTTATCTCTGACCTTTTTGCCTCTGTCAGTAACGTCCGCGACTAAGTGGAGAAGAGTGCTGAGTAGTGCGGTGTTATGGTGGTGGTCATTGAGCAGTTTCGGGTGAGTTTTAGCCACAATTGGATACTGAGTATTCTTGTTTGAAGCCATGAAATAATCTTAATTGTCTACGATATGTCCATGATCCATGATCCATAGATGTGTCCATGAGAGAAATGTCCATTTATCGTATAGGCACTTGGATGGTTAAAGTTGCATGTGTATAGCTTCTCCATATTCATAATATTTATAATATATACATTTCTTCAACTACTGTCCCAAAGCTGACCTAGTTGATCTGACCTAGTAGTTGGCCCCCTTCCTTGACGAATTTTCTATTGTGTCCCTAAATTTGGCATGGTGCTAAGTATTCCACTTAGAAAGAGCGTTAACCCGCGCCCCGCTAGGGTGGGGGGGGGGGGGCAGAATCTACCCTGCTGGGGCAGAATCTGTCCCCTCCTAGATGTTCTCAATAAATTGGAAACTATGATTACAAGCGAGTGCGAATCGCTCGCTCGTCCTTCCGTGGTATATGGGAACAAATCTGAATATGAGCGGCCCGGCCCGACCCGGCCCGACCCGGCCCGACCCGACCCGGCCCGTGGCGACGCTGTTGAGAAGCTAATATCTCTGCAACCGCACGTCCGATTGACAAGTGGGTTTCTTTGCTGAGTAACCCCATCCAACCCGACCTGTTTGAGTGAGACCAGTGGCGACTCATGTGGGTGATTACCACTGCGCGTGGCGCGTGCCGCGTGAGTGGTGTTGACAAATGTTTCCTCGCAAAAACTTCGCAACGGCTGGGCAGATTATATGCAAATTTGGTGCGTGGTTAGGGACCCTCAGCCGCCAGTTTCCCACAAGTCAGGGGTGAGGTGCCTCTGCACGTGCGCACGTTCACAATCACTCCCCTATTCTATATCTCAGAAACGGCTGAGCCAATTGTGTTCAACTTTGGTGTGTGGTTCTCTCTCAGCCGCCAGTTTCCTACAAGTCAGGGGTGGGTGCCTCGGGTGTCTCTGCACGTGCGCACGTGCACACCCCTATTCTATATCTCAGGAACGGCTGACCCGATTGCGTTCTCAGTTGGTGTGTTGTTAGGGACCTTTCAGCCGCCGCCTTTCCTGAGTTAGGGTTGGGTGCCTCTGCACGTGCGAACGTGCTGACCATTTGTTGTATCTCAGAAACTACTTGCCCGATCGAGTTGAAATTCACCATACATTTCGATCACGCTCGCTTGTTCATCGCCAATTACGGCGCCTTACTGGTAGATAGATATCCACGTGACACTTTTAATTCCTTGTGCTGCACCAATTATACGTCTTCCCATAAAATTGCAATATTGTTGGTCGAGTATGTACATTTTTAGATATTGACGTTTCGGTGACGTCATGTCAAACCATTTTTGCTGGAGAAAAAAAAAACGATGAATGTTTGAAGACTCGTAGACAATCGAGTTTTGAAACAAATTGCAAATAAAAACGTTACAAGAAAGGAAATGACAGTCTCGACATTCACTTTAACCCTATTAGTGTCGGGGGGGGGGGGCTAAAACGACCCCACCCCCCTGAGTTTTTGTCCGCTCCTATCCCCAAATGAGTAAAGATACGGGATTGAAACTTTTTGACTTTTCCTAACTATTTATTGGGCACATTTTGCAAATTTGCAAAATGTTCTGCTTACCAGGGGCGGCTCCAGGTGTGGTTTTTGGGGGCATGTTTGGGTTTTCAGCGTGACTCGGCTTTCAAAGGGAATCAGTTCCCATAAATCTAACCGTTGTAGATACGAGACTGCAACTTCCACACCTTTTCTTACTTCCATTTGTAGACATGTTGTATATTTTTTGCAAAATTTTGGATTGCGCATGGGCGCCTTCGGGGACGTATTTTGGGAGGCATTTTGAGTCACTGATATTCCATCGAAATATGTAAGATGAGAGTTTTGAACTCAGTGAACCTTCTTATCTGTTCTTTGAACACTTTGTGTGATTTGTTTATATTTTAGGATTACCCACAGGCGACTCCAGGAACGGATTTTTGGGGGCAAGTGTATACACACATGGTGTTTAGTAACTCAAAACGTTATTTCGCGGTGGAGTATCTCGTGTAATATGCTCTGCATGGATCACAATTGTATTTTGTGGCATAGGCAACTGCAGGGGTGGGACGTAAGTACATGGCCCAATGTAATGGGCGCCTCCAGGGATGAAATTAGGGGAAGTTTTAAAACCACGACGTGTAACGACGTAGCAAAATATATCAACTTGAAAGTTGGTGGCCTGTTTCAGCAATGCCTTACACACTTTTCATTTTGGTTTTTGGTTTCGCAAGGGCGACTACAGGGACGGATTTTGTGGGAATGTGTTTGACTTCGTTCACACGCAATGTGTTTAGTGCCCCTGAACGTTATTTTGCAGTGGGTAATTTCTTGCAATATCATCTGCATAGATCACAATTGTATTTTGGGGCATAGGCGGTCACAGGTATGCAATTAAGGGGAATTGTGGACATATGGCTTGACACTACATAGCAAAATATATCAAGAAGCAAAGATAGAGACCAGTAAGGCGCCGTAGTTGGCGATGAACGAGCGAGCGCGAAGGAAATGTATGGGGAATTTTAACTCGATCGGGCAAGTATTTACTGAGATACAAAAAAGGGTGCGCGCGTGCGCATGTGCAGAGGCACCCACCCTTGACTTGTGGAACGTGGGGGATGAGAGGTCCCTAACCACACACAAAACTTGAACACAATTGGCTCAGCCGTTCCTGAGATAAAGAACAGGGGTGCACACGTGTGCACGTGCAAAGACACACCACCCCTGACTTGTGGAAAGGCGGCGGCTGAGAGGTCCCTAACCACGCACTAAATTCGAACACAATCGGCTCAGCCGTTCCAGAAATATAGAATAGGGGTGTGTGCACCTGCGCACGTGCAAAGCCACCCCCCCCCCCCCCCCCTGAGTTGCGTGAAAGTGGCGGCTGAGGGATGATACCTAACCACATACGAAATTTTAACGTAATCTGCTCAGCCTTTGCGGAGTTATTGCGAGAAAAAACTTTTCAACACCTCCCACCCGGCACGCGCCACGCGCAGTGGTAGTCAGCCACATGAGTCGGCACTGGTCTCAAACAGGGTAGGTTGGATGGGGCTGCTCAGAAAAGAAGTCCGCTAGTCAATCGGACGTGCGGTTGCAGAGATATGAGCTTCTCAACAGCGTCGCCACGGGTCGGTTTTACTCATAAAATATTGCTTCTTTTTTTTTTAATCCCCACAAAATCAAAATTTTCAAACATGTTAGAAAAATCAGAATATATGTGAGAGAACTGAATATGGACAATACTCATACAAAATTTCAAAGCAATATCTTCATTTTTGACTGAGTGATGGCTCCCTAAGTGTTTGACGCTCTTACCCGCGCCACGCTGGGGCGCCCCCAAGTGCACGTGCGCACGTGTAAGAAACTGATGACGTCATTTTTTTAATATTTTTTTTTACTTTTCTTGGCAAGATACGAACAAATAATTACCTTTTCTGTATCTCTGAGCCAAAACTGGTCTAGGAACATGCCTTTTTATTTACATTTATCAATTTATAATTTTTAGGTTTTCTGAAGAGCAAAATCGCTGTTCTGGACGTGGTAAATCCGAGGTCATTCACTTGACCTGGAAGGTCATCCGTTGACGACCTGAAACCTAAAAATCGCATACTGTTAGATTCCTCTCATGACAGGCAACATGCTGGTACTCACCGCATTGCTCTAAGTTGCTTGGTTTGGAAGTTAACAGGGGGGCCTGTCAGGCCCCCCCCCGTAGGGCGAAGGTGAAAACAACTCCCGTAGGGCTAGGATTAAGTATGAGGAACTCATTAAGTCATTTTTGGAAATTGCGTTTTTGGGCTTTGGGAGACCAGATACAGAAAAATAAATACAACCAATGTATTGCTGAGACGAAACTGGTCTAGAAACATGCCTTGTTATTTAGATTAACCATTTTCAAAGTTTGACCTTATGTGACATGACCTTTAACTGAACTTAACATAAGGGCCCTTATATGAGGTCAGGTTGTGAAAATGGTTACCATTATCGAATTATACGTATAAAATATCCCATGAAACATGTGTCGCTTGACATTCGTAGAACTCCTGTCAATAGTGAACTTTTGTTATCTGACCTTGACCTTGACCTTTGCTTACAATCTCACTTTCGCTTAGGTGGGAGATGTACTATACCTTTGAGAGTACTTTGTGCGATAATGGTCGCAATCTTAGGCTTTGAATGAAAAATATGGCATATCAACTCAAATGCCACGGTTTTGACCTTTGACCTGACTGTGACCAGATATGTGATCTTATTTGGAAAATATCGTGAATGTTTTATATGTGTCTCGTTAAGAGCTCTCTATTGCCGCCTTGCGCGTCTCTCTGCGATTATTGATTCGGGAGGTAACGAGGGGAAGAATCTGCCCCCCCCCCCCCCCCCCCCCAGCTGGGCGTGTTCGTCTAAATACCCCCAGCAGGGCGCGGGTTAAGCCTCACCCATCAGCATAGCGTGTTAAACCTAGACAACGGTAACGTTGCAGGTTGAGCGGTTAACTTGGTAGGAACCGTTAGGTTGGAGGAGTCATTGAGGTTCATAGATATGCAAATAAAGCAATATCAACTTACACGGGCAACGAACAGTATTTTCCATGGAATATTTCCTAAAATCTAAAAATAATGAATTTCCTCTGAGAAATAAATGCCTAGTCTTCAAAATGTCAAAATCGCAAGCATTTTTATTAAGTGCACGAAACTTTATTCCACACATTGAATATACAACATAAGGGTATCAGAGTATTAGCATATTAATCGAGAGCCTTCTATGACAGCTCTTGATAGTTCCATCCCGGTACCTATGTACCGGTACCGGATGAGACGTTTGCCGAGTTGAAGAGAAACTGCAATACAAGACAACAAGCACTACGACGAACGGGTTCTGTTGAGAACTGCTTTGAATTCAGAAATGTATCAACACTTCTCGAGTCGTTGCAATGGCTGAAAAGCTAATACGCAAACAACCCAACCATGACCAGTGACAACTACCCCCCCCCCCCCCCCCTATTGCGCAGACTCTCCCCAGCCTCTCCAGCGCCGGCGTCACGATGGGTACCATGGTGGGCCACCTGGTGCCCGGCGCGACCTTTCTCCTGCTCGGACTGTGGTGGACGTTCAACATCTGGGGGAGCTACTTCCGCGCGCTGCAGAACAGGCGCCGCTTCCAGGCCAACATCTCCTTCCCACTGCGACATGGCTCGCGCGTGCCCTGGGAGAGTATTGTGATAATCACCTGCACCATCGGCGCAACCGTAGGTCAGTCGGGGTCGCGCGTCGCGTTTCATGATTAGCTGCGCAACCGGCGTCAGTGTAGTACCTGGCCTGGACCTGCAGCTCTCGGGCTCTCGGCTGCAGTGTATATCAGTTCTCAGCCGGAGTGCGCGTAGCTCCCGGGATCGAGCTAGGGTGGGCCGGGATCGAATTAGGGTGGGCCGGGATCGAATTAGGGTGGGCCGGGATCGAGTTAGGGTGGGCCGGGATCGGGCTAGGGTGGGCCGGGATCGAATTAGGGTGGGCCGGGATCGTGTTAGGGTGGGCCGGGATCGAGTTAGGGTGAGCCTGGATCGTGTTAGGGTGGGCCGGGATCGTGTTAGGGTGGGCCGGGATCGAGTTAGGGTGGGCCTGGATCGTGTTAGGGTGGGCCGGGATCGAGTTAGGGTGGGCCGGGATCGTATTAGGGTGGGCCGGGATCAAGTTAGGGTGGGCCGGGATCGAGTTAGGGTGGGCCGGGGATCGAGTTAGGGTGGGCCGGGATCGAGTTAGGGTGGGCCGGGGATCGAGTTAGGGTGGGCCGGGATCGAATTAGGGTGGGCCGGGATCGGGCTAGGGTGGGCCGGGATCGAATTAGGGTGGGCCGGGATCGTGTTAGGGTGGGCCGGGATCGAGTTAGGGTGAGCCTGGATCGTGTTAGGGTGGGCCGGGATCGTGTTAGGGTGGGCCGGGATCGAGTTAGGGTGGGCCTGGATCGTGTTAGGGTGGGCCGGGATCGAGTTAGGGTGGGCCGGGATCGTATTAGGGTGGGCCGGGATCGAGTTAGGGTGGGCCGGGATCGAGTTAGGGTGGGCCGGGGATCGAGTTAGGGTGGGCCGGGATCGAGTTAGGGTGGGCCGGGGATCGAGTTAGGGTGGGCCGGGGATCGAGTTAGGGTGGGCCGGGGATCGAGTTAGGGTGGGCCTGGATCGAGTTAGGGTGGGCCGGGATCGAGTTAGGGTGGGCCGGGATCGAGTTAGGGTGGGCCGGGATCGAGTTAGGATGGGCCTGGATCGAGTTAGGGTGGGCCGGGATCGAGTTAGGGTGGGCCGGGATCGAGTTAGGGTGGATCGGGATCGAGTTAGGGTGGGCCTGGATCGAGTTAGGGTGGGCCGGGATCGAATTAGGGTGGGCCTGGATCGAGTTAGGGTGGGCCTGGATCTCGTGGATCTAGTCGGAGTGTGCCTGGCTCTAGGACGGTCATCTCGAGCAGGGGTCAAAAAAGGTAAAATTTGCTCCCAACCTAATTTGACGGAGCACAATTTTGCTACACTTTTCATCGTAGCTACTTTTTTTGTATCGAGTTTTCATTACATTCTCATCGAAGCTACATTACTACACATTTTAATTGCTACATTTCGATTTTGTCGATTGCAAATGTGTATATATGCTAATGCGAAAATTCGCTACACAAAGCTGACAATCAATTCAGCAGGAGTTGCAACGTTATTTAACCGGTTCTTCTTTTGCAGCTAGGCCAGGCTTATTGCTATACCCAAGTGCCGATCTACCCACCTCGGCACCAAGCTAATCGCACCCTCGTGGTATAAGACACTTGTTGATTTAATGTCAAAACAGGTTCACCATTTGCAATAGAACAGACGACTATATTCTGCCTTCCAACATCTATTCAGACGACGTATCCAATATATCCATATAATTGACTAATGCCTATATTGATTGCCTTCCATCATCTACCTCCATTTCATCTTCCTTCCACCCCTGCAGCTGCATCCCTTCCGCCTCAGTCGCCGCCGGCGGCCGGGCCGGCCTTGGTAATCCTGCATCGCCGCCGTCGCCAAGGTCGTCGTTAGCGGCGGCTGCCGACGGGCCGGCTCGACTGAGGGTGATTCGGGCCCGGTGTCGGGCCGCAGCGGGCCGACATTGGGGAGGGGTTGACGGGGAGGCTGGTGTCGGCAGATTGATGTCGGTGTTCATGCGCCCATCGTCCGGCTGAAGAATATAGTTTTGAGTCTTTTGCTGATTTCTTGAAAACGGTCCAGAAAGTCGGAAATCAGACGACGGTCACGTAAACTTCGCTCAATTTGGAGTTTGTCAATGACTTGAGGGTGACCTTTCTTCAGAAATGACATCACAGGCACGACAAGGACAGTCACTGTCGCGACGAGGTCTGTCAGGAAAATCAAAGCTTCTTGGGCGATTTTAGACTAATTCCGTACTCACAGTTTCCGAGCAGTGTTCGTCACGGGCCCACCAACCCCCAGCCCGACCCGGCCCGGGCCCATGAACACCAAGCCCAAGCGCGGACCAGGCCCGGTCAAATTAAAAAATGTAAGGCCCAGGCCCGATGCGGCCCGTTCAGATTAAGCATATAATTATTTTCACAAAATTTGCAATGATTATCACAGCATATTTACTTGTATACTTTAAATGTGAAACAATGAACCAACTATGCTAACCCCCCCCCCCCCCCAAAAGCCACAGCCACAGCAACAGTGTGTTGCTGTGGAAGTGAACTGCTGGTTAAAATGTTTTTAAGCTCTGAGGTCTGAGCTAGCTCATTACTTCAACATTCTCAGCCCGGCCCGTCCAAAGCCCGGTGATTTCCTTAAAGTTGATGCCCGGCCCAGGTCCGGTCCAGACCCGGCCCGCATATTTCCCAAGTGTATACAGCTGGCGGGCGTGTTTGGAAATATCAATCACTTCGGGAGACATAAGTCAGTCAAAAATATAGATAATGCTTTGATATTTTTCAGCATCGTTCATACTTAGTTCTCCAATATATCTTCCGGTTTTTGAATATCTTTGAAAAGTTTGATTTTGGGAAATTGTTCCCCAAAAAATAATATTTTTGAGGGAACAATTTCCCAAAATCAAACTTTTCAAACATATTCAAAAACCGGAGGATATATTGGAGACCCAAGTATGGACGATGCCCCCCCCCCCAAAAAAAAATCAAAGAATAACTATATGTTTGACTGACTTATGTCTCCCGAAGTGATTGCTATTTCCAAACACGCCCAACAGCTGTATACACTTTGGAAATATGCGCCCGGCCCAGGCCCGGCCCAGGGCCCAGCCCGGCCCGTGACGAACTCTGTTTTCGAGGTAGGCGCCAAATGTGTCCCACACGTTCCCTTCTCCACAGGTGTGTAGTTTCCTATTCTGCTGAGGGGGCTTCAGCCCCTCCCCCCCCCCCAACTTGGACGAGGAAGTGGGTCAAATCCGGGGAGAAATCTGTATTTTTTTCTCCACGTCAGCACAGTTTTTCACAGTCACGCTGCCTAGTTCTGGAAAAATACGAATAATACTATGGAGCGGCCGGGGTCGCATCCTAGCGCAAGCCGCCCGACATGGCCTTGCGCCCGACCGCCCTAACTTGTAGTGATGAGGTACCATACAAAGCAGACTCTTGAATTATTTACGCTTCATTGCGCTACAAGCATTTTGTAAATATGGCCTGAGAATAACTTTGAAAACATTTTATTTATTTATTTATTTATTTAACATCATCGCCGACGGGGTGAACCATTTATGGGCGAAGTCACACAGATAAAACCACACGCATTCACATACTTAAAAGATCCCATTACATCCCTCACCCATAACCAACCATCTATACCTATAATAATAAAAAAGATCACCTAAAAGATCCTCTATATTACAAAAGCGATGGTTAAAAGCTGTTGAATGACACAAATGGATATTTATTAAAAAATATGTTTGCTGGATATTTATTAAAAGATATTGGAATATTTTGCAGTAAAATTTGATGTCCTTTATTCGTGTTATGCATGATACAAAAATATACAACCTGTATCACTCTTTGTCGATTCATCTTGGCGTTTTTTTGCTACAATACTCTCTATCTCGGGTAGTTGTAGATTTCCTTAAATGGTACGTTTAAGTCTCTAGATTTTGCGAGAACCTTGTGATATTTGCCCACTTATGGTGATATTTTTCCCCATTTATCGCTAGCAACCTAATGAATTTCAGAATATATCCAGCAAACAGAGATCAACCAACCGTGAAGATACAAAACAGCCCCATAAGTGTACAGGATCTACAAAGACCAGACCGTGACTCATTTATGCATATACCGCAGCAATGAAAGTGCAATTGTTATGTCTTGTCATTGGCCAGTTTTGCTACAAATCACCGTTTGGTGTAACGCTGATTTGCTACCAACGACGTCGAGTTGGCGTTATTTTTTACCCCTGAATTCTCGAGTCAGTTGGGAGCAGGGCTGCGGAGTCTGAGTCTGAGTCTGAGTCTGAGTCTGAGTCTGAGTCTGAGTCTGAGTCTGAGTCTGAGTCTGAGTCACCTGAAAACCGATCGACTCCGCAGTCCCAGTTGGGAGTGTGTCTGGCTCTGTGAGGATCCTCGTGGGTCAGTTGAGAGTGTGCTTCCTGTTTCGATGCTCGAGCATTCACTGTTGGTGTATGTCCTCACCAGGGAAGGTCACCATGCCACCCCCGTCCTACCAGGGAAGGTCACCATGGGCTGTTCGATGATCAATATTCGTTCCTTCACTGTTGGTGTACGTGCTCGTTTCCAGGGGAGCTCGTCCACGGTTGGAGAGGTGACAGGTTGGTGAAGATGGTAAACGGACAGCACGTCACCATGTGCATCATGTTCGCGCTGACCAGCGCGGCGGAAGCGGCACGGGTGATGGGCTACGAGCTGGTGCCAGGACTGGAGTACGTCATCTGGGTGATGGCGTTCATCTCCGAGGCGCTGCTCTTCGCCTTCCACGGCCACGCCACTTCGGAGATGGAGATGCTGGTGAGTGGGGATGTGTCAGCGGGTAATGGTGATGTCAGGGCGTTCGGGGAGGAGTTCTATACCGATGGTGCATCGAGTTTGTATGCTTTTGTGGAACACGCACTGGTAGATTCGGTTTCACTTTACTAATACTGGGCAATGCCCATCGCAAATTAAAAGGTTTCTGAAAAGGTTAGTTGTCTGACGCCGTTAGACGCGAGACGTAGTTAGATTCTAGTAAGACAGCACAGTGACGATCAAGAGAGAAGCTTTTAGTTTTTGCTCTTTGTTACGGTCGTATTGATGTTGACCTCATGGCAAACGACAGACAGAACAATATAATATTGTTCTTCACAACTTTCTTCACAGCTTCTTAACCCTATTGGTAACAGGCTCCTGGCTACCCCTATTTGTAACAGGGGGGGGGGCGGATTCCGCCCCCCCCCGGAGATCTCGAGATCTACCCGTCCGATTTTCAAAAATGAAACGGCGTCTGATTCCCCTCAACATGATCTACATTTCTCAATAATAATCAAATCTAAATTTTTAATAGGGAGGCAACAGGTGGGCAAAAACCACAAATTTTAGTGGTATTTTTGATCCAACATATCTTTCATGTTTATCGATCAATTTTAACACAATTAATACGAATCGATAGAGATTGAATTGGAAATTGATATATGACAGTGGTGTTTGAAAATTCAAAAATCATAGGCGTGTGCAGGTCACTCAATATGGGGGTGAAGTAAATGCGTAATAAAACCATTTTTTTATGTGTTTTTTTAAGAAATGAAATGGTATGTGATTGTGACATTAGGCAAAACAGTTAAAAATAATATTTTTGCCATAGGCGGTACCAGGTTAGTGAAAAAGGGGGGTAAAATTGGGGAAAATATTAACCGCAGACAAGTTGCTACCCAGCACTATAAAAATGTTACTGATCGTAGATAGTTCCTTTTTGCATGTTGTACTTCATAATAGGCGTATCCAGGGTCCAAACTGGGGCGGCTCAATACCTTTTGATAAGTATATTATCCGCTATTATGATAATAACTAGTCAACAGTGACTATTTCACTTACAACTTCAATTAACATTGCTTACCCCCTTTTACCTTACCTGGACTCGCCTATTATCTTATAATCGTTCTTAGAGTAGCCTGTGGTGCGTGTTTCATCCGAAAACTACAGTATGTTGTGTCATTGTACGCCCATGCCTCTTAGTTTCCTTGCAATAATATGACCCCCTTTCTTCCATTCCTGAGCGCGCCTCTGCAAAAAATGACTTTATTCCCTTTCCTGGCCTCATATGTGCATATATAATTATAAGCTAACCGTCTATTGCGCCGTTATCGCTGGCATATCGTCATCACCAAGCCAGTCACCCCCCTTTTCATGTGCCTGAACACGCCCCTGAAACTCTATATGTAATAAATTATGCAAATAATGGAAGCAGAAGCTATCTTTTACATCTTGATAGCTATAAATGTCCCTTACATTGCTCTATTTGCTTCCCGCCAAGCATTGCATACTTCCTGGAACCCCCCCCCCCCCCTTTTCAAGCCCCTGATACCGCCTCTGCCATGAAATTTTAATGATATTTCATTAACATCAACTAATTTGCATTTGTTGCAATCACCGTGAACCGATGTAACTCCTTCATACTTGAGGCAGTTACGAAGAAACCGTGAAGATCGCATTTCCGTATTATCGCCAAATATCGCCTCCGAACCCACCCAAAACTGTACCCTGGAACCGCCTCTGTTCAGGTTAAGAACTCAAAATTTTGACTCCAAATGCGGTATTCAATTCTATGAAAAGTCCCAAAATTTCATGGGCCTGCTCCTAGCCGTTCTGGAAATATCTGCGAAAAACATGAGGGGGGGGGGGGGGGCGGAATCCGCCCCCCTGTTACAAATAGGGTTAACACGTTTCCAAACGTCTTCACCGACTTCCTGCTTCTGCGCACACATCACTCGCCTCTTTAACGCCGCCATGCTTCTTTCCACATGCTCTCACTCCAGTCCAAACGTTGCCACATGCCTTGAACGACGTCACCACACATCTGAACACGTCTCCACACGTTTTCACCGTTCTGTACACGTTTTCACTGGCTGTTCGGCACGTCCCGTCACGGCTCCGCCGTCTTCACATTTTACATATGTTCCCTTTGTATGCTGCTCCTGCTGCTGTACACCGGTTTACACCTGCCTCTTGGTCATGCGTACCGTCAGTTTCACCACCTGCTGTTGTACTCGGTGTACCCTTGCAGTACACCCGTTGCACACCTATTGTACGCATATTGCAACCCTGCTGTACACCTGCTTTACTCCTGTTAGTACATATCCGATCTGATGTACACACGTTCCCTATGTGTTGACAGGTGCACCACCTGATGTTGTACGTTTTGCTAGCGAGCGCCGTGACGGGGGCGGCGGAGGCCTTCTGGAGACATAGCGTGCTGGCCGCTCTGGGCAGGGCGTTCTTCGCATTGCTGCAGGGTACCTGGTTCGTCCAAATCAGCTTCATCCTGTACCCGCCGGAAGGCTGGCCAGGGCACCACTGGGACCTTAACAGTGCCCGACAGGTGAGGGACGCTTTGTAGTTCACTGTAGTTCATCCATTCCAATTCATGTAGTTAATTGTAGCGTAATCATTGTAATTAATGTAGCTAAGTGTAGTTGGTGGATGTAATTCAGATGGAAGAGCGTTGGGATGGAAACTCACCCAAAACTACACAACTTTTACGCGCGATTTTTGGCTAGAAATATCCCTCATAATTTTGTAATATGTTGGTAAGAATATAATATGTTGACAAAATTGCGGTTTGGTGGTAATTAGCCAGATAAGTATTGATAGGTCAGTTGTGATGCCAGATCTCCACCGACTGAAACTTCTCAAAACTTCAGAATGATTCAGAAAAATTATGTAGCGTGTGACGCTATTGGACGCAATAGACTCGCCCGCGCAGTCCAATCCGGCGACCGGGCTGTGCGGCTTGGCTTTGTCCATGTGCGTGCGGCACGCGGGTCGGAAGCGGCGGCGAATCGATGCCGGCACATCACTGTGCATGCGCAGACCGACCTGTGATCCATGACGCTGCCAGATTGAGTAACTAGTATGACGGTATGCTAAACTGAACGAATGGACTCTTGATGCATATTTTCTTTAAAAACGGCCAATTGTGTATCATAAACTTGTTATGGGCTTAATACATGTTTCCATGACTATTGAATAGTGCTAATATCGCCTAAACCAGTAATTTATTTCTTGGAATGTATAATATACTAAGACTTTTATACCAAAACTTTGTAAAACATTTCAGAACTTCTCAGAATCTTTTCAGCACGATAATCCTTCGTGAAAACGGCTATTGGGAATTTTTGCAGCTCCGTCCGTCGAACGGTTTTCGAGTTACAGCCTTGGGCAACTTTGTAATGTCATGCAAAACTCTACCTCCCATCTATGCGAGTCAGATGAGCCTATATATCATCACAATCGTCAGGAACTATAGATTAATATGATTAAATCATTTTGTGAAAATGCGAAATTTTTGAATTTTAACATATAATCTATGGTCAGATCACGTGATTTTATAATATAGCCTTTTAAAATTCGGATTTTTCCCATGCCAGAATCGCCTTCGATACATTAGCCTTCGATGGTACGAAAATTGGAGATAGGTTTTTCTCTAAATATATTTTTCTATTTTTGTATTTGGAAAAATCATGTCGACAGCACGTCTTTGGTAATAACTTTGCACGCAATTGTGTTAGAGAGCTTAACTCAACGGCATTATATTTGCCTCATCGAGCTGCATTCAATGAGGCATAGCATGACCCCTGCAGGTCACTCCATGACCTCGAGGCAGTGTTGGAGTTTTCGTTTCATGACCTGGTCCCGGGGAGTAAAAATTCATAGTTGGAGAGAAAATTGTATTGTTAGGAAATTTAAGATTTCCATTTTTTAACAAAAGTATTTTACTTGGAAAGTAAACATTCCCGATTTGTAATAGATATTAAATCATTGTGCGGAAAATTGAATTATATTTCAATTACAATGCCGGTAGGGTCAGGTGAAAAGAGAACACATTTCTATAAATAAAACATGAAGAGAGCAAAATTCTTTGGACCCAAAAAGTCCAGAAAATGGAAAAAATCCAAGGCTGCCTCGAGGTCACGTGACCTTAGGTTAATTTCCCAAATGCCCTGACTTGATTATACAATTTGTTGAAAATGTTCGTATTATCTGACAATGTTGAACTTTTTGTATCCCTGGAAGACAATTTTAGCTATTTTTATAAAATTCTCTATATGTAAATAGGGATGAGAAAATTTGGTGTCTTGTGGATCCGCCGACACCTCTATCGGTACTGGCGGTTGTCCGCCTGCTGGCGCTCGCTGCGGTGCCGGCCACGGGCCCTGTACGCGCCGCACACACAGGACCCACAGTGTGTTCAGGTGCACCGGAGCACCACGATCAGCTGATCGAGCGAGTGTCGGTCACCCGACCGCCCCGACCCCGCCCCGCTGCTGTGGAATTCCCGGCTCCCACGCAGCCGGCGTCCCCGCCTGAGGCCACGGCCGGGCCTGATCGGCCGCCCGCTACCGACAGGGGCGCGCCCAGGCCCACCCGGCGAGGGGTGCGCAGCCGGCGGCGCAGGTCCAGGGGCGGACGAATCTGGAGGGTCGCCGCACGGTCGGATCAGCTGTACCTGGCTCAGTTGAACGTGCAGTCAGTGAAGCCCAAACTGCTTGAACTGCGACACGACATCGCACAGCACGGCTATGATGTGGTAGTGCTGTGTGAGACCTGGCTCAAACCATCAACACACAGCAGACTCATACCAATACCCGGCTACCAGCTGCTGCGGAGGGACAGGGCTGACGGTAGATGGTATGGTGGCGTTGATTTGCTAGCAAAGGAGTCACTTGAGGTGACTGTGATGGACGGACCTGATCAGGTCACGGCAGGCTCCAAACTGGAGTCGATGTGGGTCCAAATCCGTGCCGGCTCGCAAAAAGTGATGGTGTGTTCGCTCTACCGACCACCAGTTCAGACACAGTCCCGAGTCACCGCGGACATCGACAAACTGGAGCAGCAACTCCAGCACATCGTCACCCGCCACAGTGGACCAATCATTATATGCGGTGACATCAACATCAACACCAACAACAACGACGGCACCGCGGCCACTAGATTCAGGGAGTTTCTCACAGCATACTCCATGCAGCAGCACATCAGTGGTCCTACGTTCCGGTCATCTGGCTCCACCATTGACGTGATCTGTACTGGCCGTGGTGTTGAGCGGGCCGGCACGCTGCACTGCGACTATAGCCCACATAACTGGTCGCGTGCTTTAGTGTCGCTACCCCACTACCGACCAGTGCAGTGCTCACTGACGGGTAGGAGCTGGCAGAAACTGGACGTGACAGAGCTGAATTGCAACCTACAAAACGTGGACTGGAGCGCTGTGTACAACAGTGTCAATCCTGAAGAGCAGTGGGACTATTATCTAGCGGTGACACTCCCTATTATAGACAGCTTAGCCCGTCAGTTGCCAAACGGTGCGCAACCCAACAGCGCCCCCAGTGACAGAAGCCACAAAAGACCTGATGACTTGGCGGCGCGCAGCGCTCCGTGCATCTGATCGTGACCTGTACAAGGACTTGAATCGGCAGGTCAGGTCGGCTGTCCGCCGTGACACGCGGGAGGAGATCGATCGGCGCATACGGGAGGGCGGACCAAGCTCCCTGTGGTGCAGTGTTCGGCCCGTTATATCGGGAGAACGGCCGACCTGGTCGCCTCCTGACGCGGACGCGGATACCGTGAACCAGTACTTCGCCAGTATTGGTACCGCCACCGCTCGACAGGTGGACTCCTCAGGCCCGGAGCTGGCGGTGCGCCTGCCGCGCGTGGCCACCGGCCGGTTCCAGGTGTCGCCGGTTACACCGGGGCAACTGCGGCGCGTCATAGCCCGGATGCGGAACAGTACATCGTGTGGTGCCGACGGGTTATGTGTACGTTTCATTAAGCAGTGTATGGATTCCGTTTGATCAGTCATCACCCATATTGTGAATTCTAGCCTGACCAGTAATGTCGTCCCGGACTCTGGAAACTGGCTTTGGTGCATCCCATCCAAAAGACACCGAAATCCACCAACGTGTCCAATTACCGACCGATCTCCATCCTGCCGACCATCGCCAAAATCATTGAACGTGTTGTTTATGAGCAGCTGTTTAGCTATTTTACTGTCGACCACTTATCGTCTAGTCAGCATGGTTTTAAATTAAATCACTCCACTGACACTACCCTTCTTACTGTGACCTTGAGTGTTTGAGGCCATGGATAGAAGAGAAATCACCCTGTTATGTTTGTTAGACTTGTCCAAATGTTTTGATGTTGTGCCACACGATGGACTGTTGAGAAAACTGGAACTCTACAATGTGGATACGCGCTGGTTTACGAGCTACCTTGCCGGCCACTACCAGCAGGTTGTCTCCCGGAGCCAGCGTGGCTCTCGTACCTTATCTGCGTCTCTGCACAACCCGATCGGAACGTACCAGAGATCAGCGCTCGGTCCGCTGTTGTACAGCATTTACGCGAATGACATGCCCCTGTATGCTCATGACGCATGTATCGTACAGTATGCGGACGACACTCAGGTCCTTGTAAGCGGGAGACCCGGAGACATTGGCGCTGTGACTGGATCCATGGAACGAAATCTTTCGCAGCTATCCAACTGGTTCGGCAAAAATGGAATGAAAGTCAACGCTCAGAAAACACAGCTCATAGTTAGCGGTACTCGTCAAAATCTTCGGCTGCTGCCAACGATAAGCATCGAATTTATGGGCGCCACTGTCTCCGGCTCTCCCGCGGTGCGAAACCTGGGAGTCGTATTCGACCAATGTATGACGTGTGCTGCCCATACTGATGGTGTCGTGCGGCGTTGCACTGGTATTTTAATCGGTCTCAGTCATAGCAAACATAGTTTAGCTCAAACGACGATTACTACTCTAGTCCAGAATCTAGTAATTTCACTCATCCGTTACTATATCAGTGTCTACGGAACATGCAACGCTACCCAAACCACACGTCTCCAGAAGGTGCTTAACTTTGCAGCATGTGTAATTTGGTGGCGCCGAAAATTTGATCATGTCAGCGATGTATTACGAGACCTTGAGTGGCTTACTGCCGACAACCTGTACAAATGTCACGCACTGACCCTTCTAAAACACGTACTGGTCACTTCGCAGCCCGAGTCGCTATATAGCACTCTTATACATATTATATATATATTATATTATACATATGTATTTAGACGTCATATGCACCAGCGCGATACACGACAAGGTGACATGATTCACGTTCCAGCCATCAGATCGGAAACTGGAAGGAGGCGATTCCTTTACTCAACCGTGACAGCTTTTAACATGTTACCACAGCACTTACGTGATTCGAACCTACCGCAGTTCAAGAAGGAGCTGCGTAAGCATGTACTGCAGCGGCAAATGGCTGACCGATAGCGGCGCCTGCTTCTTGACGACACTTACGTGAGAGTGTGTATGGGTGGATGTGTGTCGGAGTGTATGTGACCGTTTGACCTACATTGATTTACCTTTTTGACAGTGGTTCTGTAATAGCCACACCTGAGTGGAATGAGCCTACGTTCCACTCAGGTGTGTTCAATAAATAAATAAATAAATCGGCGAAATATTGAATTATGTCATCCATAGATAACAGGAGACCTGTTATCTCCTGTTAGTCTCCTATTATCTATGTGTCATCACGTGATCTTGCTCACTGAGTGGAATAGGTTTGCATGTGACTCTCACGTGACCCTCCTATTCCACCTAAGAAAAATCACGAATTTTAACTGATAACATTACGAAATCGCGTCACTTGACCTGAGGTAACATGTCAAATTTTAGTTTTTTATATTCGAATTATAAGAAATACATCAAATTAAATCGTGGTTAATGCCGATTCTGATGATACATAGGTTTATATATTTCGAAGTATTTATATGGGAGATATCGTCCGCTGAAAACTAAAGTTTTGCACGACATTGAAGAAATGCCTGAGGCTATAACTCGAAAACCGTTCGACGGACGGGGCTGGAAATTTTACAGCGTGAATCTACGGCCCAGATACCCCCCTCCGATATCTAGTTCAATCAAAATATGAGAAGTAGAATGTTATGGCTTGGTCGATCTGACGTGGACTGCACCGGGTGACCTAAGGTTACGTGACTTTGGTCTTTGAGGTCATAGAGCAACTACAAGACTGGTATTATATATCATTAAAAGCAGGGTGCGACGAGATAAGCATAATGCCGTTTAAAGGGAGTGTGACTCGTCAAATGCTGACCATTTGTTTTACCTCCCTGTCGATAGATTGCTGAATCGAATGGTATCACTCGTAATTCGTTTGGTATGGCGCTACATCCGGAGCCTCCGATACACTCTCTGACACCGGCCCCTTATCTATTGGCGCCGCGCCAATACTCGAGTGTTCCGCTCAGCCACCCGCGCGGCGCGGCCGACGACCCGTGACCCGTGGGCGGAGCCGGCCGTGAGAAACTTATGACGGCATGCGTTATACACAAGAGAAACTTGATGATTTTCCCAAGGATATCAATAAGTTGCCCAAACCAAGGTCATATTGAGTATTTTCCAGCTCAAGATACCCATTACTACCAAATTTCACGAAATATGTCAAGGCGAAATGTTTCCTTTAATTGAGCTCTCTAGCATAGCACAATTAAGTGCAAAGTTATTACCAAGGACGTGACCATGATTTTTCCAAATACAAAAATATAAATAAAATATTTATACACGAAACATATCTCCGATTTTTGTTTAATGTCGAAAGTTTATGTATCGAAGTCGATTAGCGGGGAGTGGTGTGACCTAACGTGATTGCATAACCCTATCCTTATTAAACACTCTGGTAATTAACGTACTCTGGTCACATGGGCATGGAAGGGCACTCCTGCCTACCTATTAATGGGTAGGGGAATAAAAAAAGGAAAAAAAACATGGCATGGGAAAAATTCTGAATTTGATGTTCGGCCACATTATAAAATCACATGATTTGACATGAGATCACCTGCTGAAATTCCCAAATTTTCGCATTTTCAAAGAATGATTATATCATATTCATATATAGTTTCTGATGATATAAAGGTTTATATGACTCGCGTGATTTAGATGGGAGATTTTGTCCGCTGAAAATGAGAGTTTTGCTCGACTTTACAAAGTTGCCCGAGGCTGTAACTCGAAAACCGTTCGACGGACGGAGCTGAAAATTTAAAAACGTGAATCTACGGCCCAGGTAACCCTCGACATTTAGTTTTATCGAAATCTGAGATGTAGGGTGTTATTTCGAGATTTTTGGGGTCGATCTGTCCGGGCCCCAAATGTGCCCCAAATGTCCAGGCCCCAACTGCATTGTCTCTGATTCTCAAGTTTAGTGTAACGATATCATATACTTGTGTTTCCAATCTGCATTCATAAAGTATTCAGTTCGTATCTACTCTAGTCCCATCAGCTACTCTAGTCCCATCATCTTGGCATCCTAACTGCCTCTTAATGTTTCGCCTTTCTCCCGTTTCTTCTTGCAGAGGAAGCTGGCGACTGTTGCGTTCGTCCTTCACTGGGTCGGAGTGCTGGTTGCTATGGCAACGATCGGTCTCTTCCTCCGCTGGCGGAGCGGTATGGGTCTTCGCGCCCGTACCCTGGTCAAAAACGGTCAACGCAACAGTCAAGACACGACCAAACTGCTGATCTCCTCAGAGGATGAGCTGTGAATGCGCTTCAGTGAGCTTCTTGTAACTTCGACGGCTCTTCTCGTCCGTCTCTTCCAGCCCTGCAGTCTCTCGTGGGGACTTGTGCTCTTGTTACCATATGTCTCATAGAAATGTGCTTTTTGTAATGGTATCGTGGACCGCTCGCGTGTAAAACTCCGGGGAAAAGCCAAAGTACAGGTGCAAGTTTTAGATGCATGGGTGTCCCTGCTCCTTGTCTGTGGATGGTGCCACAATGCACAAGCACACCCCTTTGTACACCACCGATGTCGATATAATGACATTGCGGTATTAAAGGGACTATCCCACCTTAACATTGCATTTGAGTTGTGATGGCCATTTTGATGGCTTGGCATTGAAATTAAGTATGGTAGCAGTTAAAACAACCACAATGATCTAATAAAAAAGATATTCGAGTTTGATTTTGACATCTGTAAAAAATAAGGTCCATGTGTATTTGAATAGGGCCTCTAAACCGACAGCGTCGTCTCTCTTTACCCAACTGGTAATGACAGTCGACTTGTTTTAAGGTCAGCCTTGGAATATTTTCGTCTTTCATTTCCCGATCCCCGGGTGGTTCGCAATCTAGAGGCTAGCACTATCAGCTGGAGTTGATGCAGCAGTTGGCCGCCAGAGACCGCTAGTGAGCCAGGGTGTTATGACGTCGCAAGCAAATGGTACCAGTTAAATATTTAACGCTAAATCTGTATTTATTAATAAATCAATCAATCAATATTTAGTGGTACCATTTGCTTGCGACGTCATAACACCCTGGCTCACTAGCAGTCCCTGGCGGCCAACTGCTGCAACAACTCCAGCCGATAGTGCTAGCCATAGCCAATCTAGACACCGGGTGGTTTGCTTTTTTTGCGCAATAGAATGTCGACAAAAAGTTGTGCCATACATTTGGCAGCACAAAGGATTTCCCTGTTATTAAAAATAAAATCATAAGACGTCACCAACCCAACTTTCCGCTTAAAACTAAAAGTTGAATATCTTCCAAGATAAACAATTTTTTTCAGAAAAAGCTCACGACCATGTTCAGCTGACCTCGCCTGACATGTAGACATACAATTAAGTGTGATTCGACAATTTTCACGCGACACGCTGATAAAACCACTGTCGTCATGTTGCACTGTACAAGAGGCGTCTCCTGGTGCACCCTGATGCTATGGAGCTCCTGGTGCACCCTGATGCCATGGAGCTCCTGGTGCACCCTGATGCTATGGAGCTGCATGTTTGTGACGCGGTGTTACGAGCCGCGTAATGTTATCGAAAGCGTGCTAGATTAGCATTTGATGCAAGGGTCGTTTCCGGGCGTAAGCATGTATAAGCACGCTTCTTGATTATGGCTTAAATGGAAATAAGGACATTTTTACACAACAATGGAATTAGCACATGCAATTGGGAGAGGAAAAAACGTGTTTGGAAATCCATTGCCATTAAACATTTCAATATATTTAACCGAAGTTATTTCAATGTGAAAATGCTTAAGCATTCTACGCTGAAAGAACGGTATCGGAAAGTACTTGTAACATGTTTTGGTACTTAAATGCTTTTCCTGCTCATTGCTAATTTATATTTTAATATAATTCATCAATAATCCTGCAATGTTCCTTGTCTAACGTTACTGTGGATTTGGATTACCTCTCAAACATCATTTGTTTCAATTCATGAGAAGTGTTTCAAAATAGCTCTTCACTATGGTCGCCCATACCCTTGGTATTTCGTAGCAACAATCTACTTTTCGACGTCCCCCATTACATGCAGTTCGTTTGTAGCCACCGGCGGATCCAGGGGGGTGGCAATCCGGCCATGCCCCCCCAAAAGCCTGGAAGGTGGACCAACATGTCTTTTGGTCCCCAAAACGAAAGCTACCAAGTACTTAGTAATTATTTGAGTCTGAATGTTTCCTCATAAACTTAATATAATGTCGAATTTTCTTGAAAAGAAAACTAAAACAAACAAAAAAAATGAATTTCCAAAACAAACGCGCCCATTCCGTAGTACGTGTTGCATAAATACCTTTATTTGGGAGCAATTGGAAGCACAAGAGTCACATCGCTAAATGTGGCGCGAATGATGCGAATAGCAGTTGCTGCTATACCTTGTTCCATTCCAAGCTTGCGGCCGAAGCGCCTTCAGCAGTTTGCACGTGAATGGAAAACACAAATCAATACCAATCTTGGCAGAGTAATTCAGACGAAAACCGGCCGGTTGGTTCCCGTGCTCCGGTCAGCTCCGACCGGCCGTGCCCGTTTCATTTATCCCCTCCCCCTCCCCCAACCCAACAACTTTTAACTGACCCTCCCCCTCCCGCTTAATAATTTTTCGATGACTCCTGCGCAACTACTTTTTGCAACAGCAATGACTGAGTGCTGTTATTGAAATAGGCCTTGAGCACAGGACGCCATCATTTTCATAAAACTGATATTTACTTTAACTTATATCCCTGTCCAGTGCAACGATGCAACCCGTACACATTGTTTGTTACTCAGTGGATTATGAACGATACAACCCGTACACATTGTTTGTTACTCAGTGGATTATAAACGATGCAACCCGTACACATTGTTTGTTACTCAGTGGATTATGAACGATGCGACCCGTACACAGTGTTTGTTACTCAGTGGATTATAAACGATGCAACCCGTACACATTGTTTGTTACTCAGCGGATTATAAACGATGCGACCCGTACACATTGTTTGTTACTCAGTGGATTATGAACGATGCGACCCGTACACAGTGTTTGTTACTCAGTGGATTATAAACGATGCAACCCGTACACATTGTTTGTTACTCAGCGGATTATAAACGATGCGACCCGTACACATTGTTTGTTACTCAGTGGATTATAAACGATGCAACCCGTACACATTGTTTGTTACTCAGCGGATTATAAACGATGCGACCCGTACACATTGTTTGTTACTCAGTGGATTATAAACGATGCAACCCGTATACATTGTTTGTTACTCAGTGGATTATAAACGATGCAACCCATACACATTGTTTGTTACTCAGTGGATTATAAACGATGCGACCCGTACACATTGTTTGTTACTCAGTGGATTATAAACGATGCAACCCGTACACATTGTTTGTTACTCAGTGGATTATAAACGATGCAACCCGAACACATTGTTTGTTACTCAGCGGTTTATGAACGATGCAACCCGTACACATTGTTTGTTACTCAGTGGATTATAAACGATGCAACCCGTACACATTGTTTGTTACTCAGTGGATTATAAACGATGCAACCCGTACACATTGTTTGTTACTCAGTGGATTATAAACGATGCAACCCGTACACATTGTTTGTTACTCAGTGGATTATAAACGATGCAACCCGTACACATTGTTTGTTACTCATTGGATTATGAACGATGCAACCCGTACACATTGTTTGTTACTCAGTGGATTATGAACGATGCAACCCGTACACATTGTTTGTTACTCAGCGGATTATGAACGATGCGACCCGTACACATTGTTTGTTACTCAGTGGATTATAAACGATGCAACCCGTACACATTGCTTGTTACTCAGCGGTTTATGAACGATGTAACCCGTACACATTGTTTGTTACTCAGTGGATTATGAACGATGTAACCCGTACACATTGTTTGTTACTCAGTGGATTATGAACGATGCAACCCGTACACATTGTTTGTTACTCAGTGGATTATAAACGATGCAACCCGTACACATTGTTTGTTACTCAGTGGATTATGAACGATGCAAACCGTACACATTGTTTGTTACTCAGTGGATTATAAACGATGCAAACCGTACACATTGTTTGTTACTCAGTGGATTATAAACGATGCAACCCGTACACATTGCTTGTTACTCAGCGGTTTATGAACGATGCGACCCGTACACATTGTTTGTTACTCAGTGGATTATGGACGATGCAACCCGTACACATTGTTTGTTACTCAGTGGATTATGAACGATGCAAACCGTACACATTGTTTGTTACTCAGTGGATTATGAACGATGCAACCCGTACACATTGTTTGTTACTCAGTGGATTATAAACGATGCAACCCGTACACATTGTTTGTTACTCAGTGGATTATGAACGATGCAACCCGTACACATTGTTTGTTACTCAGTGGATTATGAACGATGCGACCCGTACACATTGTTTGTTACTCAGCGGTTTATGAACGATGCGACCCGTACACATTGTTTGTTACTCAGTGGATTATAAACGATGCAACCCGTACACATTGTTTGTTACTCAGTGGATTATAAACGATGCGACCCGTACACATTGTTTGTTACTCAGTGGATTATAAACGATGCAACCCGTACACATTGTTTGTTACTCAGTGGATTATGAACGATACAACCCGTACACATTGTTTGTTACTCAGTGGATTATAAACGATGCAACCCGTACACATTGTTTGTTACTCAGTGGATTATAAACGATGTAACCCGTACACATTGTTTGTTACTCAGTGGATTATAAACGATGCAACCCGTACACATTGTTTGTTACTCAGTGGATTATAAACGATGCAACCCGTACACATTGTTTGTTACTCAGTGGATTATGCAAAAGAGGTGCTCTGGCTATCAAATATGCATTACAGTTGAGCAGTTATTCTCAAATAAAGGGCAACTACCCCATGTCGGTAATGGAGCCTTCGGATGGGGTATAAGAGAGCGGGCGTGCGGCCCATGCCAGTTGCCGAGTTTTGTTTCCGTATTTACACAAGTCCCTCTCATTGATTGTTTGACAATACAAGCCGTTACACTCGACAACACCTTGCGACTGCCGTCCCATCTGTCACCACCACCCTTCTGTCACCACCACCATCACCCATCTGCCCCCCTTCTGTCACCACCACCGTCACCCATCTGCCACCCTTCTGTTACCACCACAGTCACCCATCTGCCACCCTTCTGTCACCACCACCGTCACCCATCTGCCACCCATCTGTCACCACCACCGTCACCCATCTGCCACCCATCTGTCACCACCACCGTCACCCATCTGCCACCCTTCTCCGAACACGGCCCATGACTCAGGTAAAGTTACCCATTCAGCTCAGGTAAAGTTACCCATTCAGCTCAGGTAAAGGTACCCATTCAGTTGGTGGGGCCATCGCTTCACAAACTCTGCTCTTGGTCCTGCACCAACAACATTTCAAGACATTCAACAGACATTTGCAAGATTTGAAGATTTTCCAATGCCAACGTTAAAAGTTAATTTTCCAATTTTGAATCCACGTTGTTGATCCACATGTTCCACGTTGGAATATGTTCCACGTTGGAATAAAGGGAGTGATCCAGCTATTTTGCCACCGTTCCACCGTTTTCCCAACAGCATTTTTGGAAAAGTCCCAGCCTTGCCATCACTAGCACAGCGCTACCCTCCCTCCCCCTCCCCATCATCTGTCCAACGAGACACTCACGTTTGTAATGCAATCTATACAGACTGATAATACCAGTGGCGCTCAGCTGTTATCGATCAGCAACATCGCGCTGCAAGTTATCGATCAGCAACACCGCGCTGCATTGTTGACTGTCATCGCTTTCCGGTGTCGCCAATACTGTACTGCAGTGGCAGATCATGACAGTCCCACTAGCGTCCTACCAGATATTGAAATGATTTGGATTGGCATTTTCCTCCTTGGTTTATTTCCGTGCGCTTTCACCGAAACATTGTATTGGAGCGTATCGGAGTATGTTCGTGAGGTAGAATATGTCATGACAATTCGCTTTACCTAATGCTCAAATCCATATACTATATAGCCAATACTTAACCCTATTCCCTGCGTGCTGCCAGAATTACGTAAACCTGTGTGTGTGTGGTGGGGGGGGGGGGGGGGGGGGGCAGATTATAACCCCCCACCCCTCCCCAGATATCTCGAGAACCGCTAGGCTGATTTCGATGAGACAAACACCATTCGACTTGTCATAAAAAGGTAAGGTCTTTATTTATGAACTCCGAAATTTCATTTTACTAAAACAACGGGGCAAACAATACGCAAATTTTGGGTGTTTTTGAAAGGTCATTGTGGTCATGTGGTTTGACCGAGTTTCATGGAACAAAGTTTTTAAGTTTGAAGTTGAAATGTACAGATCTTTAACAAGCGCACTGGAGGGGAGGGGGGGGGGTGCGCGAAATCCACTTACCTCTCCTGATTTTACCGGTTGATATGCATAATTTATTGTGTACCTGCTAACAAATACATGGCGCGTCGTTTAAAGTAAGAAAACAAAATCGTCCGAAACCTTTTGAGTTATAGGCCATCAAAGTAAAATAAAATAAAAATGCCTCCAAAATGACCGCAGTGAATTGTTGATATGTAAATGACCTAAGTTCAAATGCTACTTCTTTCATACCTATTGTATCATAAGACTTTCCAACAAATCATTACATACATTTTGGGGGTATATACCTACATGCAATCACTGCGTTTCATAATAATGTTAAGCCAAGGAGCGCATAACAAGACAAATGTAGCATAGTTGACCTCAGTTGGCCAGAGGCCTGCCAGGGCGCGTGGTAATATATCAAAAGACAAGTAAAAAAATGTAAAATCATAGGCGTATTCAGGGGATATAAAGTATATAAAGTAGAGAGATTAGCTGATAACAAATATGTGCTGTTCTTGCTTGTTTAGTGCGATATGAACGCCATATGTGGCATTATTTGCTGTAATTTGTTAAATGTAATATATTGCGCATAGACGGATGCAGGTAAACAACGTGGGGGGGGGGGGGGCACCATCGACCTCACGCTTTTTTATCAACTTGCTAATTTGAGGGTGGAGCAAACGCATGTTTCGATGGTTCTTTTCTACGTCGCATAATCTTTTCACACACTTATGTTCATCTTAGATAGGGTGAATGCACTATTCTAACAATTGTGCACTCAGGATAGCGTGTGGGGGAGGATTTGGCAACACCTAACAGTCCGCCGCAGACATGGGCCATCCCAAGGGCGTAGCTACTATACCGCAAATACCGCAAATGCGGTATGCCCGGATATATATATATATATATATATATATATATATATATATATATATATATATATATATATATATATATATATATATATATATATATATATATATATATATATATATATATATATATATATATATATATATATATATATATATATATATATATCATCTCAGAGGGGCCCCTGACCAGACCGAAAGGGCCCCTGAGTGGGTCAGAGGGTCCCCTGACCACGTCGAATAGTCCCCTAGCCTGCACAGAGCTAGGGGACTCAGAGGACACAGAGCTAGGGGACTCTCTCAACCCTGGGCAGATTGAGAGACCCCTGAGTATGTCGACAGGGCGGCAAAGCGGTCAGCGCAGTCCCTTGCCAGGTGATAAGGGCCCCTGAGCAGGTTGAGAGGTCCCTGAACAGACCAGAGTGCCCCTGGTAAGTTACAAAGGCCCCTGTGCAGGTCAGAGTGGCCCCTGACCAGACCGAAAGGACCCCTAGGTGGTTCAGAAGGGCCCCTGAACTTGCCGAATGGGTCCCTAGTCAGCACGGAGGGGCCACAGGGCAGGTCGGAAGGCCCTCGGAGCATGTCGCAAGGCGACAAAGCAGCCAGCGCAGTCCCTTGCCAGGTCGGAAGGGCTCCTTAGAAGGCTGGAGGGCCCCTGGAGAGACCAGAGGGCTCCTGGAAAGTTCAAAGGGCCCCTGTGCAGATCGGAGGGGCTCCTGACCAGACCAAAAGGACCTCAGGGTGGGTAAGAAGGGCCCTGAACATGCCGAATTGGCCCATAGTCAGCACGGAGAGCCCCTGGGTAGGTCGGAGGGTCCCTTGAACATGTCGGCAGGGCGACAAAGCAGCCAGCGCAATTAGACCAGTAGAGTCGCTGGGCAGATCGGAGTGGCTCCTGGGCAAGTCCGAGGGGCCCCTAGCTAGACCGAAAGGGTCCCTGGGCCGGTCGGAAGGGCCCTTGAACATGCCGGATGAGTTCCTAGCCAAACTGGAGGGGCCCCTGGGCAGGTCGGAGGGGTCCCTGAGCATGTCGGCAGGGTGACAAAGCAGCCAGTGCAGTCCCTAGCCAGGTCGGAAGGACCTCTGAATAGGCCGAATGGCCCCTTGAGACACAAGAGGGTCTTCTGGGAAGGTCAAAGGAGTCCCTGTTCAGACCGGAAGGACCAAAAGCACGTAGAGATCCCAGATGAAGATTAAATACAAAGAGGACTTACTCCACAATACAAAATATTAAAAGCGGAGCTTACGGATATATTGTTACACCCTTCGTCAGGGTGTTACAATATACCCGAAAGCTCCGATTTGAATTTTTCTTGTAGAGTAAGCCCTCTTTGTATTTTATATGTTTGACCCACTCCACATCATGTCTTTTCGCTTCGCGGATCCCAGATGAGTCCCTGAACACGAACAGGTCGGAAGGGCGTTGAAAAGGTCGGAGGGGCCCTGGACGATCTGAAGAGACCCTGGGCCTTTCAACAGTAAGAATGCAGTTGTCCAGGGAATAAAACTCAAAATTTTCGCAATTGAACTACAAAGTCAATTATATGCGGGTTAGAAAAAACGGCCCGTTTATCGGCGCATGTATGTGTTATGTTGCTATTTTCCTATATAATTGGGCAAAATAGTTCACTTTAACACTTTTTTTACCGCACTTTTAAACGCACAATATAGCATTTTTAGAGGTCCGCACCATGTACGCAATGTGACGCATTGATGAAAAATCATATCCAGGGCATTAGACTCAAAATTTTCGCGACGCTCCGCGGCGCAATTTGTTTAAGAGTTCCAGGTCTTGAGCTTAAAAATATTCCAAGTTGGTATAGCTGATTCCAAATTGGTGTCGCTGGTTCCAAAGTTTATATGGCAGTTTGCTAACTCCAGCTCCTAAAAGTTGGCATGACCCATACCTGTCCTGTCATACTGCATTTTCCATCCTAGTAACGTGCCTTTTCATCCGTTTTGTTTGGCCCTTTCAACGCTTGAAAGGGGCCCTTTCAACGCTCGGGAAGGGGTCTTTTCGAGGCGCCCCCCCCCCCTGGACGAAATCCTGGCTACGTGCCTGTCTGAGATGATAGCACCGACAGAAAATGTGATGACTAGTAAATTCCTTCTGGTAACTAGTGAACTATAGTAAACATACTTCGTACATGTCGCAATAAATGAAAAAAGTTATAGTTGATAACTTAGTCACATTGAGTAAAAACTTGAACTGTGTGACGCCAAAATGCCACTTGAAAATACAGGCTATGATGCTCTATTTAAAGTGATCAAGTTTGATCATAAATAAATGGTAATCCGTGCGGGGACGAGAAAGACGGAAATGATATTAAATATATACTACATTATATTGCAAGCTGGGTGGGCCCTTTTGGCCAAGGGCCCTTTTTCTGGAAAAGCTGCCCCCCAAACCGTAAATATGTGGCGCCGGCCCTGGGGGACAGGGGACGTGTACCCCCCCCCCCCCCCCCACATTTTCGGATTCTAATATTACGCCTATGGGCGTTGCATGGAAAGAATCAACTTCAGAATGCCTACGCCCTCCCCCTCCCTCCCCCCCCCCCGCCCAACTTTCGGAAGGTGGCGGCGCCCTAGCACGCACAAGTATTGAGCATAGGCATATTATGCTACAATTTTTGAAATTATTTTATCGTACCTACACCGAACGAAACCGCTATTCATGATGTGGAAATCAGATGAGAATAAACTTTGTTTTTGGTATGCTAGGCTGGTCGAGTTCAGCCCCCTCAGGCCTCAACTGCTTATGAGAAACTACGCCCCTCGGACCTCGGTTGTTTGACCTTGCATTTTGCTACCACGTTATTTGTCTGGCGGCGCCTCTGTGTCGATACTTCGATGCACTCCACACGATGCAAAACAAATGAGTTGTTTCTGTAAGTGACGTTAAGCATAGTTAATTAATTTTTCGAACTAATCATAACCCTTTGAAAGTGCTTATTCTCACATACAATCTAAAAATGCAGATATATTTCAATATCGATATATTTTACAGGAGAGATGGAAGCACTAGGATAATATCGCAGGTGTTATCGTTTTATCGATAGTCATTTTTCGATTGTTTGGATTGCTCATCTCTACACTCCCTTGCCCCGCTGGAAAATATTTTACCTGCGGTCGGCGGCGGTAAGTGTTCATATATTTATATATT
The DNA here is from genome assembly GCA_036785665.1 of Chirona hameri. Taxonomy (NCBI): domain Eukaryota; kingdom Metazoa; phylum Arthropoda; class Thecostraca; order Balanomorpha; family Balanidae; genus Chirona; species Chirona hameri. The sequence goes on along the minus strand of JAXIVJ010004341.1, from coordinate 47,279 downwards.
TCCTCGCTGATTTTAGAGTGAGCTTGGTTTGAATTAGTGTGAGTTTGTATGCATCTTCATTGTTCACCTGTACAATCCTTTCCAGGCCTCTGTTGACATGGCGCATTTGCACCCGCAGTGCGACTGGATGAAGTTGTAGGTTCCCGATATTCGGTATTTAGCAAGGCCGTATTAGTTTCAGTCTGTTTTGGTAACGTTGGTAGCGTTGGCTAGGGTCAGAGACAAGCCTATCTAGTTTATTTGGCTAATGGGAAGTTTTCTTAAGCCAACGAACCTTTTTTTAAATGACAAATCATTCCAAGGCAACAAACTAGGAAAAACATCAATTAATTTATGTGAATTGCAAACTACCAAGTAGGGATCTGCAATGCATTATACAACTGTTGAAAAGGAAACATTGCGTATGCTCAGTTTGTAAGATAAGGCTTGTGATGTTTAAACCCAAAGTTTGCTGATGAGAATGGGTCAGAAGGTTTGCAGACAGATGGAAATGAAGGTAAAACAGATTTGGGCCATGTTTGCTATTACTTTTAGTTTTAAGACCACCTTTTGTAAGTTAGTAGTTTGAAAGCTGCTTATTACATGACTGCCTGAATGGTATTTCTGGATGCCATGTTAAATTTGGATCCTGTTGACTAGCTATTCAGAGGCCAAATAAGAGCTATACATAGTGGAGGTGGGAGGTTGAAGAAGCTTCAAGATATACTCTCTTGACTCTTACAATTCAATTAACAGCTTATATGATAGTTTGAAAACCACCCTGAAGTATTCTAAGGATTTTTGGTTGTCTAAGGTTTTGGATCATTTTTGAAAACAGGTGCAGTCCTTACCTTACCTTACAGTGCAGTCCTTACCTTACCTTATGGTTCAGTCCTTACCTACCGTACCTACAGGCTACACATCAGGATTTTGAAAGGCACTTATGCCTGTAGGTCTTGGATAGGTACAAAGTTTTGTCGGTGTACCATGGCTGGTCCAATCAGGACTTAAATTGGTTTAGTGAGTCAGCAAGGACGACATGCGGAGGGAGGTCATTCCAATCATTGATGGCACATACGCAGAGGGCGTTCCTCAGGACTAAAAATGCTGCTTGTGGTTTAACCAGTTTCCAGCAGGGGCCTCTAGTTGTCGCCAACGTAGCCCAGTCGTCCAAAGATCTTGGACTGAAAGGCTGGCAAGGCCTTCTGGTTCCTGTTTTGAGGAAGTGTTGACATTCTATGACCGAATAGTCATTTGCCAATACCACAAAGGGTTGAATGGTTGAATTGGGGAAAAATATAAGTTATAATCTCATATAGCGTATTCAAGATGTCAAAACAAACATGTATGGCATATAGTCATATGTCAACGATATAGTGCTATGTCAACAATACTATCCACACTTTCCTCACTGAGTCAGGGACATAGAAATGTCATGAAAGGTGGGATCAGGCCTACATCATCCCAATGCCTCCAAAATGATTGGGTGGTTTGGCCAAATGACATATACTAGGGTACACCTTCTGGTGTTTGAAAATGCTGTACATGAGTAATTGTAGCTTTGAGCAGCTAAATATATGTCTGAGTTCTAGTCCTTCAATTAAAATTATTAGCATCATAATTAAATGTATCTTTTTATTTTGGTATGGCAGCGATTTTAGAAGTCTATTTCATGCATTGCAGTATTTAAAGTTTTGTTTGGCCAATATTTATATTTGTGGCACACAATTTTCTTACGTTTCCATGGTGACTAACAAACAAAACAGCTTATGCTGGAGAGCGACGGCCGATGGTACCCATTTTTATTTACTGTGTGGTGCGACGTGTTGGTGAGGTTCTATGATCACACCGTAATTCCAATTTTCAGTGGCAGGATTGTCACTGCTGTGATGACCGACTGATTGTATATTGTAAACCTTACATAAATATAATGAATGGTGAATGGTGTCACAATAAATGTCTTTATGTCTTTAAATATAATGGTGTACCCCCTATGACGTCATTTGGCAACATGCACAGAAAGATGCACACTGGGATGGAGCTACCTGGTATTTCTATTGCCTTGGGTGGGATGACAAGTAAAACTTTGATCTTCCTATAAGAAAAACTTGTTGCTCATATGCCAGATTTCCTTGCATATTTGAATTCTTATCTTGGTCTACTTTTGCTGTCTTTGATTTTCTCATTCAATAAAATAAGAGATTTTATCCCCAACAAAATGACAAGAAGTAGGGCCACAGTTCCCTGCCACCCTCTCCCTCCTGTTCCTACACTTATGCACCAGACATACTTTATGGGCAGACCACAGGCTGACACTAACTCATGTTATTACCTTGCCAAGTGTCTTGCCAAGTGTTCCACCTTTTCCTGTCTCTGGATGAAAACTGAGATGATGGAAGCTCACCTTTTAGATTCATGCATATAATTATTTAAAACTAATGCATTTAAATTCGTATCAATATCATTGCAATTCTTGCATTTATGTTCACAAACCTGGACCTCAAGTGTGTTCAAAATATGAATGACATCTGTTCAACCTGGTGTGCTCTAGTGATCTAGATTCAACTTTGTTTTCCAAAAAGTAACCCAAATACACTCTGACTGTGACAAGAAGGGTCAGAAATGCAGGATTTGGGGGTATGATTTTGGAAATGTCATTTTGACCTAGGGTGCCATAGAATCACAGCAGTTGTGGCACAGTTAAGCCCCAGACCAAGACCATTGCACATTTTGTTCTGTGTTGCAATGTTTAACTTTCCCATATTTTGCTTTTCTGTCAAAAGCATAAATGCCAAGGAGAGAAATTGCTTCTTTGGAAAGCTTTAGTGAGTGGAAACTTCTGAAACATGGACAAATATATATTTTGCCAATACAGTTTTTGGGAAATATTTTGTGATTTAAAATCTGCAAAGCATAATGCTTTTATGAAGTTATCACCTAATCCAAGGTTAACAATCCATTTTGCTTTTGAAATCATTCAAGATAAGCTTTGGATCACTTCTGAATGTTGACATTTTGTTACAATTGATAACACTTTATAGCTGCTGATTTGCCCTGAACTTTGATTATGTCTGATATGTAGCTAAACAAGATGATAAAACTGCAGAACAGTGCAACATATTGTGAGACAAAAAATCCTGAATTAATTTCACAGATTTTGTCAGCAAATATATATCAGATGTCTCTTTTTCTTCATTTACTTAGTACAAACATTTTGAAAGCTTCAGTTTCAAGGCCAAACTGATTGCTGAGGTAGATAAAGTTAACTGGAGGTTAAGTTCCCTGTGCTGCCATTGACAGATGCCCCAGCATGGAGTGAACCTCAAGTTTTTACAGCAGACAAACAATTGTTGGCTTGAGAGACGTGCAATATTATTTGTCTTATCTCAATCATTATTTTCCTGCAAAATTAAAAGTGGAAGGATTTTCAAACTGTCCAGCACTGTTCCAGACTGTGATAACCTCAAACTCGGATTTTTTAAACAGCATTTCGATGTGACATTTCACTGAGACATTTGTTTCCTGTCAAAGCAATAGCCGTCTTCAGTTTAATGTATTTCTGAATGTTGGCTTAAGATCATGTTATGAGTACTTAATTCTAGCCTATTGTTATGTTTTGAATGGAATCATTCAGGCTTCAAATGCCTGAGGCCTGTTCACGGGGTCTGCGGCCGCCGCGGCTCCCGCGGCCAGGAGGCGAAGCTTAATTTCGACAACTTTGAACACTTTTGCGGCCGCTGATGGCGTCCAATAAATGGCGCGTATAGCGTTCGCAACGAATAGGCAATTTCATGAAAACCCTCAATGTTTTTCAAAACCACTAAACTACATGAATATCTACGAGTCACTACGAGTTGTCATTTTTGGTCAAACAACCGCCAGTGAGCTGCGATATCAACAAAACAGTGCGCAACCGTTGTCGGACGCGCGCCATTTATGTCGAAGTTCTTTTGCGGCTGCTCCCGAGCAACCGCAGGAGCCGCAGAGTAGAGTCTCTCCTCCCGGATCTGATCTTTCGTGATTGGCTGACGATTAAGCCCCGCCCTTTTGGCCGCGGGAGCCGCGGCGGCCGCAGACCCCGTGAACAGGCCTCTGGTTACATTTCTTTAACATTTCTTTTTTGACATGTGGACGTTGTACATCGACCTGCAGTGTCCCAAAATTTATTTATTTGGGTGGAAAATGACACCCAAATATGAATAATTTCATACTCCCAAATTATGAATTGATATTGATTCTGACAAAAATATTACCAAAAATACATGATTTCAACGAAAACTGCTGCTTTTCATATTCAAAACAAATCAATATTGTATACCTAATTTTCCACTCTCATGGTTTTTTTTTGCTCGAATTTTCCACTCTTGACACGCAAACAAAAATTGTTTTTTGGGACACTGTCGACCCGACCATACGCTGTTCAATCCCTCGCTAGTGCTCGATAAAGGCACTCCACCCGGGTTAATATACATACTCATTAATCGCCCGTTTAGCTCAGTCGGGAGAGCGCTGGGCTTACGCCTTACTATCTAACTCGCCCTGGCAAGGTGGGTTCAAGCCGCTTCGGCGCTGGCTATTTGCTTCTGGCGGGGATGACCTGCGGCCAGTAGCAGCGGCTGCGTTCAAGGTCAGATGAAGCCAGCGAGCCTGGCGAACCGTCCTCACTAACGTCCCCTAACGTCCTCACTAACGTCCCCTAATGTAACGTCCCCTAACGACACTTCCAGTGTCGTTAGGGGACGTTACATTTTCGCCTCTAAATTCTGCCGGTAACTGGAATTGCGCGATCGGATTGTGGGATCAGGTCCCGCGAACAAGCTTAGTTGATCGTAGATACTGATCTCGGAAATCCATCCCATCAAAACATTCGGACGGAAATTTATTTTAAAAAATACTCCATTCTTCACTGTGTAGTGTGCATCTAGAAAACCGGAAAAAACTGATCGAAATAACAGACTATGAGCATCAGACTGCATTTGGCAGACCTGGGTCTGATAACTATGCTGCATTCCCTATCCCCTCTGTTATGTTGCCGTCCGTAACATACCGTTGTTATGTTATGTAGTTACTATCGATGACTGCTTGATGTACCATGCCAAGATAGAGCTAAATCTCACTATGTACACAAACAGCACCTGGTTTGGCTGACAGCATTGGTAAATTGCATGGAGCCAGGCTGCACAGTAAGCAGGTCTGATAAGATAACATAAGCAATCAAGTCTGCGATACACCAAGTAAGGTTGCTCAGTTTAAGCTGGATCACATCGCTACAGTGGTCAGCGTTGATAAGGGTATCAGACATTCGCCGGGACTTCCTGGCGTCCTGATAGCTCTGGGCTTTGGCTTTGTGAGTTGTGCTGATAGCTTACGAGTTTTGAGGGTTCTGTTTCTGAGGGTTCTTGCTCGTGGTTTCTTATATCACATAGTGTTAATTTTAATTTGCCATATGATATGCTGCATTCTTGCTCATAGGTCATCTCAATTGTGATGTAAACAGGATTTATATTATAATGCTCTTGATTCTATTGTGTAAGTTATGAGTTATTTGAATAAATGCAAGTAAACATGCAAAGTTTTAGCTCCCAACTAATCCAGAATCTTGGGGTTTAATGGTGGGCTAGATGTACCTTGCTTTATAACACCTTCAAATCAGAAAAGAAAATGTGCGGGGTTCCGGGTGTCTCAGTTGGTAGAGCGTTGGGCTCGGAATCCATGAGTTCCGGGTTCGAGTCTGGCTATTGGTGAGGTCATTGAGTTCCCTGCTTGGGTCGGCAAGACCGACCCCGACTATATATGACGACAGTCGCGTTGGCATAAAGCCCCACTACCGCCACCAAACGTAGTGTCATCCATCTGCAATTGGGGCCGGTGCTAACGATAATGCCATGCTCTGGTTCGCACTATGATTCTTAACCAGAATAAATTGTGCTCCACTCAAAATCCGACTCAGCTTGGACTCAGGTTTTCAGGTTACGATGGGTTAAAAACCAGACGGGCATAATCTGTGTCCCAAAATTTCACTTTTGCTTGGGTGTCAGTGGAAAATTCGAGCCAATTTTTTTTACCAGAAGAGTAAAAAAATATGTAGAAAATGGTATAATAATGATTTGTTTTGAATACGATGGTCAGACAGGTGTCCGACGGGTCAGACAGGGGTCAGACAGGGGTCAGACGGGTCAGACAGGGGTCATACAGGGGTCAGACCAGGGTCAGAACAGTGTCCCAAAATTTCATTTTTGCTTGTGCTTGGGCGTTAGAGTGGAAAATTCAAGCAAAAAAAGATGAGTGGAAATTATGTAGAAAATGGTACAATATTGATTTCTGTTTTGAATATGCCAAGCAATAGTTTTCGTTGAAATCATGTACTTTTAGTCAATATTTATGTCGGAATCAATATCACAATTCATAATTTGGGAGTGGAAAATTCACTCCTAAAATGGAGAGTGAGAGTGTAAAATATTGCACATTTGGGTGTCATTTCCCACTCAAATTGACACATTTTGGGATGCTGGGCATAACCTGAGCCACCTTTATATCGAGCCTTGCAGCTGAGTTGAGCACAACCCTGTATTCCACTATCCGGCATTTGTCATGAGTACCACGTGAACTGTAGACAGAATGTCTCTTGGCTAACCTCTAACCCATCGCATATCACACCCAAACCTGACCGTTCCTGCCTGTGTTTCAGCGGCCAGCGGCTGCCAGCATGAGTTCGGCCGGCCAGCAGATGTTCAACTTGCGCTGGAACAACTTCCAGTCGTCCATCTCCTCGGCGCTGCACGAGCAGCTGCTGGGCGAGGAGCTGGTGGATGTGACGCTCTCGGCCGAGGGCCGCACAGTCGGCGCTCACCGGGTCGTGCTCTCCGCCTGCAGTCCCTACTTCAAGCAGCTCTTCAAGGTACGCCGCCGCCGCCACCACCTGCGTCGCCGCTGATGTGACCGGTCGGTCGGAATCAACTAACAGCCAATTATGCTTTCTGAGAGTGATATGTGTTTCGGGAGCAGGCTAACTGACGAATTGCTGCTCATCGACTGTACATGTTCCTCTTATTGGACGACGAAGATGTTTTGTGACGCACATTTTTGAATCTTTGTTAAATATTTGTGTTTATAATTGTTTGCCTTGATTTTTGCTAGCAAAGTGTTGTGTTGTGATGTTCGGTAGAGCAATGTCCCATGGCACCGTATGCTCGTCATTGTTGTCTGATCGTGCACGTGTAATTTCTCGCCAGACGCTGCCGTCCCAGCAGCACCCGGTGATCGTGATCCGCGACTGCAAGTTTGCCGACATCCAGACTCTGCTGGCCTTCATCTACCAGGGCGAGGTGCAGGTGAGTGTCTCCGGCAGCCCCGGACGGCGTGGTGCTGGTCGGTCAGCGCCCTTAGTTCAGCTGCGGCCTGCTGGACCGGCCAGGGTTCCAGGGCGTCGGCTCGGCGACCGCGGCCCGGCCCGGTGCCAGGGCCGGCCGGGACAGCAGCGTTGGAACGACAGACACGGACGGACGGCCGGACGGACGGAATTAGCTCCGCGTGGTGTGCGTGTTTGGCGTGTCGACGGAGGCCACTGCCTGACAGGGTAGGTAACGCGACCACGGCCGGACGGGGTACGCCCGGCCGGGCCGCACGCCACTTTGAATAGACCCACCGTGTGCGATAGAGCCAGTCAGGTGAATGCAGCACACGCAGTCGGACTTGGTATTGATTGACCAGCATCATTGCTAAGATATGGAGTTTGGATGATGACTAATCGGGTTAATGATCATCAGTTACCTAGGAGTTTCTCGGAATGTTTCCAGTTTTTTTTTTTACATACATTGACAGGGCTGTCACCTGGGCTGGTTTAACGCCTTAACTAGATTGCAGACATCCGCATGGTTGTTAGAGGTAAAACCTAGATCCAATAAGATCTGTTTACGTAATAACACATAAGGTCACACACATACGATGATTGTTCGCAGATCCCGACCTATCTCACGACAAATGCTACTCTGAATATTTATTCCGTTTTAGTCGTGTCTGCAATTTATCGACACGTCGCGGCCATGATTAACTCCCAAAGTTGATTTGAGCTGACTGCATGTTGGATTCGACATGATCCAATGCTAAAATTCCTCAGTAGTTCTTGACACCATGTATCATCAGATACACGATATTTCTAGTTATGTTTGCAATAGATAGTAGCATTTACAATATCTTGAATTATGGTTCAGTGGTTCCGTATAATGGATTCAGTAGATCCCTCGGTAAAAGCTTGGGAAGCGAATCTCCGATTCCGGTGGATTCATCGGCAAAACATTGCCGGAATCCTCGAATCTCACTGGATCTCTCGACATTGTGTTTTTATAGCGGATCTGAGATCTCAGTAGATGCGGAACCCAGCTCCTTGCGATCCCACGCTCCGTGTTCGGTATGCACGCATGTGCTGCCTGTCTGATTAACTATCGCCCGGCACAGCGTACGGTATCGCCGGCCGTGTGCTGAGAACCGCTGGGGAGCCGCGGCCGGCCACTCCCTCGGAGTTGGGACAACACTGAGCTGTAGCGGTCGCCGGCCGGTCGCCGGCCGGTGAACGGTGTCCCCAGACCCGCCGGTCGTGACACGGCTCCAGATATTGGCCGGCTCGCGTGGCGGAGATAAGGCCAGCCCGGTGAGCTACCGCCATCGGACTGCTAATGCTCCGGGCCGCGCCTGCTCGGCCGCGTATGCAATCTCGCGGCCTCTGGTCCATTGCAACACACCTCCGGCCGCTGACGGCGGCGCTGATTAAAACTGCTGCCACGCCGCGACAAAGAGCGAGATCAGTCCCCTGTGCGGGGAATGTGGAGCAAGGCTGGGGCAAGGCAAGGCTCTTAGACAGCGGTGCGGTCTGCCTGGTGCTTTGTTGGGCGTACCTGGCTGAAATGGCGGAGCTGCACCGGTTACCGAGCCGATATATCATCCAATCACGGACAGCTGATATTGACATTGCATTATCCAAAGTAATGGTTATTAGCTCGTAATAGTCATTGGCTAGGTGTGTCACAAACGGAGCAACGTGGCTCTTAGACAGCGGTGCGGTCTGTCTGGTGCTTTGTTGGGCGTACCTGGCTGAAATGGCGGAGCTGCACCGGTTACCGAGCCGATATATCATCCAATCACGGACAGCTGATATTGACATTGCATTATCCAAAGTAATGGTTATTAGCTCGTAATAGTCATTGGCTAGGTGTGTCACAAACGGAGCAACGTCTCGAACTTTTCGATATTTTTTAGAGAATATACCAATGACAACACCATACCTTAATATTTGGAATGTGTTTTGTTTATGAACGGCGCACATACCTTCAAAGAAGTATGGCTTATCCTCCACACAATTATTTTAGGATAAAGCGTCACTGTATCTAGCAAAAAAAAAGTGAATTGGGGCCTGATTATGTTTTCATTCGTCTTGAAAGCTTCTGTCCAACGAGTCCGAAGGGAGCCTGAATTATCTGGTCTGCGACTCAGTTATGCTGACAAGCTCCGCCGATAAGTTTTCAGATCCGGTCACTGGTCATTACGGTTGTCATAGCTCCGCCGATAAGTTTTCAGATCCGGTCACTGGGTCATTACGGTTGTCATCGCCGTGCAGTCGTCATAACAATGGACGAACGTGCTTTGGAAGTGAAGCTAGGGATAATACACGAGGGAAACTGGCCGAATATTTTGCGAATATTATTTAGCGTATTGCACGTTTCCGGAAGGCGTTATCATGCTTTATGAAGTGTCTGCTCTTTAAGATGTTTTTTTTTAAAAGAAGAGACGAAATTCTGAACATGTAATGTACATGAAAGGCTAAAATGTTAAATGTTCATTTGAAATGGCATTGCTCTCTCCTGAAATAATTTCTAAAAAATATATATTTTTGTCCCTCGATCGGGCCGCTGTGCAATATTTTCGCTCGGCGCGCAGCTAGCTTTCCAGCTGTGTGAAGTTCCGTTAGGCCACGCTCGCCGCTCGGTCTCATTCACCACAGGATGCCGGGGCTGTGACCGACCCACTGCCCGGGAGCTGCCTGGGAGCTGCCACCGGCGCGTGAGGCCGCACTTCACAGCGAAAGGTCACCGGCCACGACCGGCGGCGCGCAGCCCGGAAATGATGACGGCCGATCGCGCCGCGCCGCGGGGGCGTGCCGGAGAGGTGGGGATGGGATGGGGTGGGGGTGGGGGTGGGGGTGGGGGTGGGGGTGGGGGTGGGGGTGGGGGTGGGGGTGGGGGTGGGGGTGGGGATGGGGGTGGGGGTGGGGGTGGGGATGGGGATGGGGATGGAGATGGAGATGGAGATGGAGATGGAGATGGAGATGGGGATGGGGATGGGGATGGGGATGGGAATGGGGGTGGGGGTGGGAAGGGCAGGGGTCGATGAGGTGACGATTGGCCGAGGGAAACGGACTACAGCTGAAAACGGTCCTCGTCGTAGTGGGGATGCCACAACTCCTCTGCTCACTGGCAGCTGTTCAGTTTCACATGTTGTAATATTTATGACTAAGGTACTGAAATTAAACTTTGAAAGATTTGCGTGTATAATATTTATGACTAAGGTACTTCAGGACACTTGGTTGCAGAGCAGTATTTACACGTATTACTACACAGTATTACACGTATAGTCGCGGCGCGTGTCGGCGCCGCGACTGATGCACCCGCTGCGTTCAGCCCGGTCTACAAAGACACGGAGTCGTGGCGCAGCATCGACGAGCGCGTGCGCACCACCCTGGCGACAGTCACGAATCGCGACGCCTGGCAGCAAGCGTCGCTGCCGGTGCGGCACGGGGGCCTGGGCGCCCGGCGCGTGAAGGCGCTGGCGCTGCCGTGCTACCTGGCATCGCTGACCGCCGTGCAGCCGAGAATGGAGAACTAAACCGCCAGAGAAAAGGCTGCGACAACACTAGCCGAGGCGACGGAGCGCTTCCGCGCTGAGCACCCGGACGCTGAGCTGCCAGTAGGAGCAGCGGTGAGCAGCCAGCGCGCATGGGACACAATCGCTGCGACAGCAGAGAGCCGACGTCTGCTGGCCTCCGCCAACCAACTGCACCGAGCACGCCTGGTCGTGGCGAGCCAGTCGCACACCGGAGCATGGCTGCAGGCGGTACCGGTGCCCAGTCTCGGGCTGCACCTAGATCAAGACCCAGTCCGTGTGGCAGTGGCGCTCTGTCTGGGCGCCCAAGTGTGCGAACCGCACCGGTGCCGCTGCGGACAAACCGTCGACTGGCTCAGACATCACGGGGTGTCCTGCCGTTTCAACGCCACGTGCGTCGACACCTACGCAGCATCGATGCTGGTGGAGTCTGCCCTCGAGCCGGACTCAGCCGTCGCAGCCGCCGAGGAGCGGAAGAGGCGCAGATACGAGGCGCTAGGCGACCGGTACCGCTTCGTGCCGCTGGCCGTGGAGATTTCCGGTGTCCCCTGCCCGGCCTGCGCTGCTTTTCTGGTCGAGCTCGGCCGCCGCATCACAGCGTGCACGGGCGAGAAGCGCGAGACGGCATGACTGCGCCAGCGAATCTCTGTCGCCGTCGTCCGTGGCAACGCGGTGTCAATCACGACTCACCCGTTTCACCCTGGAGCAGTGACACCAGTGTCTTCCCCCTTGGTTGAGGTGTTTCTGATGTGTATAGAGTATAGACTATATGGTGTATATTAATGTTTCTACTTTCTAGTCAAGATTGCTGTGTTGTTCTATCATGTATATTCTAATTTGTATTGCGCCCTGTCTCATATCAAGCTCGTGTCTTTCATGCAATATACGGTTTGCTCTCGTATTTAAACACATTCTTCTGTGGGCATCAACCTTAGCTTCGTATCAATACACCTGGTTTTCGTCATGTGCTTATATTGTGTTATACATCACTTCGGACTCTTTCGTGTAAGAACAGTATTTATACATTCGTATTTGCCTACCAACGGATCTTAGCTCCGCATTGTTGTTGATCATTTGCGTTGTGTTTGTACACATGTATTGGGATGACACGGTTTTTAGCGCGGTGTCGCGAGTTACGACCACGGCGCCGTGAGCACTTGTGTCATACTGCTGTTGTTGCCCAACTTTGGCAAGGAGATAATTATAGGTTTGTGCCCTCCGAATGTTTGCGCTAAGTAAATGACTAACCGACTTCGAGCATGACCTTTACGAATACGGACTCTTTGCTGTATTGTGCTGAAGATCTAAGGAACTAGTCTAATACAATGCTAACTTTGTATTTGTGTACCCGGCTAACATTGCGGCAGAGTACTAGGATTGCTTTGGAGCTGGAGTGTTGAGTGGAAAATTCTGGCTAAAATAGACATAAAGAGCGGAAAATTCAACCAAGTAACATATGTACTCGGTTTTATTAATATCCAACTACCTGCTCACCAGAGTTATTTATTAGTTACCTATGTCAATTATTGTCTGTCTTTCCCTACACAGACTGTCCCCATTATTACATCCATTAATCAGTATGAGGGTTCCAATTATCCAATACATTTTATAATAAGGAGTTGAAAATCCCAGTAAAACTCTGGAAAAGGAGCGGAAAATCAGTATCCATAGGGTGTCGTTTCCCACCCAAATTTACCTATGCTAGGACACTGCATTGCGGTGTTCACGCATCCTCGTTTACTGGCTCAGCACACTTGCCGGTGAATAGCTGATGTGTTATAACTAACGTTGCGGCACGTTGTGTTTGTCAGGTATCCAACAGCGCGCTGCCTTCACTACTGAGGACGGCTGAGGTGCTGAGCATCAAGGGCTTGACACCGTCTCACCTGCGGGAGGAGCAGCCGTCACCCGCCGACTCTATGGTAACTACAGCGCAGCACGGCGCCGCACCGCTGACCGGACAGCACCGCACCGCTGACCGCACCGCACGGCACCGCACGGCACCGCCCCGCCCCGCACCACACCGCACCGCACCGCACCGCACCGCACCGCACCGCCGACCGGACAGCATATGACCATAGCAGTTACTCTGTCATAAAACCCCAATAACATCAACAACCACACGGCCAACACCATCACTAACAGAAAATTGGTTCATAACTGTAAAAGATTTTAGTAGTAACATTTAAGTAGAGCTGTTTTCACATTTTGTGAACTTCAGGTGATCATCGTCCTCGGTCAAAACAAACACGGCTGCAGCTGGTATTGGAATGACTGTCAACTGCCGGAGGCGTTGGGAAAATATAAGCAGCACCGGCTGCGATATGGCTGTTGACAATCTAACCTTCTCACTCATCAGCCCCTCTTTCTCTCTGCCCCTTTGTCCCTTCATCCGTGTATTCCCACATCCCTCCATTCTTCCGTGGATCCATCCCTCCATTATGCCGTCCCTGCATCCATCCATACGGCTGTAATCTTTGCCCCTCTGATCTATCCCTTGTGTCTCATATATTCTGCCGGAATCCGCTCTGTCGATCTCCGAGGCAAGCCCCACGGGGCAACCTGATCACCGGGCGGACAGCTAATAGGCTGTACACAGTGGGGACTCTGGGTGTCGTCTCAATGGACCTCTGGGGTAGAGCACGGCCCGGAGACAGGCCGTGGTCACACATCACCGCCGGAGGCTCCAGCTGCCTGGCCCGATGGTGTGGCACGCTGGGCAGTGTCAGAGGTGTCGTGTGGGACGGGCCGGCCCGGAGACAGGCCGTGGTCACACATCACCGCCGGAGGCTCCAGCTGCCTGGCCCGATGGTGTGGCACGCTGGGCAGTGTCAGAGGTGTCGTGTGGGACGGGCCGGCCCGCGCCAGCCTTCCGCGTGGCCGGACGGCGCGTCGGTGGGTCTGGAGCGTGCCGTTACCACCTGTGTCTGGCATCGGGGCCGGGGCGGCAGCTGGCGGGGCGGGGCGGGGTGGCGCGGGGTGGCGGCACCTCCGACCGCACTCCGTGCCCGGCCCACTCACTCTCGCCGATCGATTGCGCTGCGAGCGGTCCATCCCGCCGCCGCCGCCGCCGCCGCCGCCGCCGCCGCCGCCGCCGCCGCCGCCGCTGCCGCCGCTGCCGCTGCCGCCGCCACCGCCACCGCCACCGCCACCGCCACCGCCACCGCCACCGCCACCGCCACCGCCACCGCCACCGCCGCCGCGTCCCGCGTGTCACGTCCCGCGTGTCACGTCCCGCGTCCCTGGGGCCACGATCTCTGACAACCAGACGGAGGCTGTTAGTCGGAGAGACGTGGCCCCTCGGCCGGCTGGCGAGGGGCTCAGCACGGGGACCGGGATGACATGCTGGTGCCTGGATCGTGGATAGGGACACTGGGCACCGTCGTCACGGGTGGGACAGATCACCCATTTGCGCCGCCAGATGACTATGGTTTACACGGCATCTTCTGGCCAAAATGAGAACGTCCCAATGGTCGTCATGGGGTGTTGTTTTGGTGGTGGGGTTCGCTGAGCCTGCATTGAAAGGTTTTGTGTGAGAATCCGATTATTCTTTCAGAATCTATTCCACTGAGTCTGATTCGTTCCTATTGAAGAGCTTTTTGTCATATTTGACATCCTCTTGCCTCTGATAGGCTTGAAAGTTTCTTGGTGTAAATATGAAATTGTATTTCTCCATCAAAGATTTGTTGTGTGGTATTATTTTATTTATTGTTTATATCAAATAGATTTCTTGTGAAGGTTTCTTTGACGGGTCTGGCACTAGGCGTCTTGTTTGAGGGCGCTTACACGAGTTGAGGTTGAAGTATTGACCTGGCTTTTCTCTGTCGACAATTATCGTCCTATACCCGTGCAGTCACTACTTTTCGCACAGTATGCAGTGGACGCCTGGGAGCCGGTGTCTACATCGGTCTTCCGGCACCCTGCTGCCCGGCTTTGCCCCCCCCCCCCCCGGCCCCGTACCCGGCTGCAGCCCGGTATCTCATCGGACGCCACGGTCCATGCGGCCGGTGGGCCTTAAATCTGGCAGCTAATCTCAGCGGGGTGCTTGGCTGGCGCGCCGAACGCCTGGCTTTGAGAGCAAGTTCATTGGCGATTCGGCGGCGCGATTGTTCCGGGCTGGTGTGGCACCGGGCATACGCCGGCCGGCGGCCTCCTTTCTCTCTGCTTATGTGACGCAGTTCATGTGACGCGGGATCGATGAATCGATTTGTGGTGCGGAGGTTTGGGGAAATTGCTAGCGGGTGATTTAGAGGTCGCCCTCGGACGCATTGACCCAGACGGATTATCTGGCAAAGCGTCGCGCCCTGTAGCCCCAATATCAGCAGTATCGTAGTTGCAAAAAACGTATGCGAACGAATTGTCCAACTGCAATATGCATCAGCCACACAAAATTATAAAACGAATTTGATCAGAGCAGACATGTCGGATATTCTTTGAAAAGCACTGGTACCCCTTAAACGGATGTGTTATGTCCTTTCCACGTAATTGACCCTGCACTTAATTCGTGATTGCGTATTCCCACTGTGTTATATTATATGTGATGTTTCTGATTTTGCTTCATAATACATAATAGATATATAATACAAAAAAAGTGGACACAGCCGCAATTCAGAACGTTGAGTGTTTTTGTTTTACTATTCTGCCCACTATACTGATGAGGACTAATACTGTATTTATTCTGGTCGTAGATTGATCAGGTGCTAGAGAATGGGCGAAACATGAAACATTTAAATACATTTAGTCCGAATGTTTTGTATGGATGGATTTCCGAGGTCAGGACACACGCTAAGCATAGCTTGTTACGCAGGTCCTGGCCTCACCACCCGATCGCACAATTCCTGTTGGCCGTCAGAATTTAGAGCCGAAAGTTTTACGTGCCCGACATACCTGGACACGGTCCGCCCCGCTTACTGACGTCACCTGACCTCGAGTGCGACCGCTGCCACCGGCTGCAGGCCATCCCAGTCAGGAGCAAACAGCGACCGCCGAAGCGACTCGAACCCGGGCTGCCACTACCGGGATAGTCAGAAGTGCAGCGCTCTCCCACTGAGCTACAGGGCGGACATGTATGGAAGTGTTACATGGTTACAAGTGACAATGTATGGAAGTGTTACATGGTTACAAGTGACAATGTATGGAAGTGTTACATGGTTACAAGTGACAATGTATGGAAGTGTTACATGGTTACAAGTGGCAATGTATGGAAGTGTTACATGGTTACAAGTGACAATGTATGGAAGTGTTACATGGTTACAAGTGACAATGTATGGAAGTGTTACATGGTTACAAGTGACAATGTATGGAAGTGTTACATGGTTACAAGTGACAATGTATGGAAGTGTTATCTTGGGACCGGTCTTGTTGGGGGGCTGTATATATTGTGAGTGTATGAATGAAAGTGCCTTGTAGCCCCTGTAGCTCAGTTGGAAGAGCGACTCCTGACTCACCCGGTAGTGGCAGCCCGGGTTCGAGTCGCTTCGGCGCTCGCTATTTGCCCCTGACTGGGATTGCCTGTGGCTGGTGGCAGCGGTCGCACTCAGTCAGGTGACGTCAGAGGGCGGGGCGGACCGTGTCTAGGTATGTCGGGCACGTACAACTTTCGCTTCTAAATTCTGCCGGACGCCAGGAATTGCTTGATCGGGTGGTGGGGTCAGGGCCTGCGCAACAAGCTATGATTAGCGCGGGACCTGACCTCGGAAATCCATCCATTCAAAAACATTCGGACTAAAAAAAAATTAAAGAAAAATGTATTCTGCCTCACTGCCTGGCAAACCTGTCTTGATGTCAACGAGATCGAGGTAGCAGACAGCTGGGCGCACACTTGCGTCACGTATTTGCGATCCTTACGAACTCGGTTACGTGTGTGAGTGTGCGAATGTGAGAATGTACTATTCCCAGGGGCGTAGTTGGGGGACAGTCACTTGCTGATTTCAGCAGCGACTACTTTCAAACATGCAATGTTGGTTATTTATTTTACGCTTATTGCATTTATTTCGGAGCATTCGAATGTGCGCCTGTTGACTTATAGTGTCCTCAAATCTTCACCATGCCCTTCAATTAAACAGGGGCGAGTGTTGATTTTGGCGTGCAGTTTTTCTTACTATTAACTTTTCCTCCGATAATCATAAATCTGAAGACACTCACCGTCGGTGGTGGATTTTTCATTTCAAGGCCTGGTCCTAGAGAGTAAAAATCCATACATGGAGAGTAAAAATAAAAGTTTCTTGTAGAAAAGTTGCGATTTTAAATTTGTGAAAGACAAAATATTTTATTTGGAAAGTAAAAATACTGATATCAAATAGATAATAAATCTTTGGGAGGAAAATTAAATTTCATTTTAACTACAATGTCGGTAAGATCAGGTGAAAAGAGAGGAAATTTTAGAAACAAATGAAGAGAGCAAAATGATTAAGACCCAAAAAGTCCAGAAATTGGCTAAAATTCCAACGCTGCCATTACCAATATATAGCGTTACTCTGCACGAATTTCAATATCGATCAGCTACTGGGCTCTGGTTCACTCGTCAGTGTGTCACTTTGGGCCGATTGACCGTTCTAACACGACACGGGTCCACAAATACATTCTCGGAAAATGCTATGAATCCTACACCGCTGTGTTCGGAACTCTTCATACCACATTGTCCTGGGCTTTGTTTTTCAATGCCGGTGTTAGTCCATGGCGAACACCTAACTTAAACTTTCGGGTCGCGTCGGCCGGACCCGCCCTCTGCACATTTCGGCAGCGTGTCTTTGAAGCAAGAGAACGTGCCAAATTTAAGAAGGAAATTTACTTAAATATACACCAAAATATGGCTCTGAATCTGGGGAACACAATGAACCCAAAATTATTGGCAATCACACAATCACTTATGCTGTAAATGTACACCAAAGTATTATAGATAAATGGTCAGTTCAAAACTGTCGAAAAATATATAAAGAGACGTACAAAAGATGTACCCCCGAGTGCCCCGACAAAAATCATACCACATGTCTACGAGACTGTACACTCCATGTTTCACCGCGAAATTTGTGCTCCTACTTGCAACTTTGCGTGGCAGGTCGATAAGGATCCGCATTTCGAAAACGACCCGTGTGTGGGTGAGGCTTTCCAATTTCCCCTTTCTTGTTTTCTCTTTTTCATGCATGTACATTTTCCCCCATCCCCCTCGGTGAGAGGGATGGGGAGGACTTTCCCCGTCCTTTCGCAACCTATCATAGGTTCTCAATGCGCGTTCAGTCCAGCAGCCCGCGCCTAATAGGCAGTGAGCGCAATGGCTCGTCTTTTTTTTAATTACCGAGTGTCTTAAGGACTGATGTAAAGTGCGTTTTAATCCATTTACAGGAAAGAAGCAACAATTATCCTCTACCAGATCAAACGGGAAGTACAGTACAAGTTATTTTGCCCGAGCGCCGTTGCGTTGGGCGCGGCGCGCTAGGTGATTCACGCTGATACGCGATTTGGAGATTATATGGAGATTTTAGCTCCCCCTTGATATGCTGTTCCAATAAAGCAACCTCGCTTTTAGAATGTCAAAAAAGTACAGCTTTTATTTATATAATTTGGATGAGTTTTAAAATAAATTCGGGTCGGGCCCGGGCCGATACTATAAGGTAGGTGACCCGGGAAGCAGGTCAGGTCACGACCCACCAGTCGCCACCCACCAGTCGCCAGCGCCAGACCAGTCGCGCGTTAAAATAAATTCGCCAGGGTGGAAGGATGTGCGTTAGCAGGCGCGATATTGCTGAGTTAGGCTTTAGTGTCTGCGTCTCGAACCTTTCAGTGAAGAATTTACTTGAGTACCTGGATATATAAGTTAGCGAGGATCTTGGTTCTTCTTCGGCGCTAAATTCTAGCGTAAGGTTTCTTTTCTTCAAAATTGAGAAGAAGTAGGAGACCGCGTGTCGAAGTAAGCTTAAATTTCTAAGCACTGACAGCGAGTGGCTGAACGTCGATTTTTGTTTGTCCTTGCCCATGTGCCAGGCTACCCACCGCGAAAGACCAACCCACTAGCACGTCAACAGAGTTCCCAGGTTAGTATGATAGGTACTCGCGCACTAGCTTGGATTGTAAGCCGTCCGATATTATTTTTGGATGTAGCAGTTGGATTTAGCTTACGCTTATGCTTGCTTTGAGTCGTGACCATTAAATTTGGGTTATTGCACCTGTATTTTCCTTTCTTATCTCTGTATCGTGAGAACATTTGAAATCAATCAGTATCGTGAGATAACATTTTAAATGTTATCTCTCTATCGTGAGATAACATTTGAAATGTTATCTCTATCGTGAGATAACATTTGAAATGTTATCTCTATCGCGAGATAACATTTGAAATGTTATCTCTCTATCGTGAGATAACATTTGAAATGTTATCTCTCTATCGTGAGATAACATTTGAAATGTTATCTCTATCGTGAGATAACATTTGAAATGTTATCTCTATCGTGAGATAACATTTGAAATGTTATCTCTCTATCGTGAGATAACATTTGAAATGTTATCTCTATCGTGAGATAACATTTGAAATGTTATCTCTCTATCGTGATATAACATTTGAAATGTTATCTCTCTATCGTGAGATAACATTTGAAATCAGCGCACCAAAAAGGACCTACATACTCATTGTCATTGTCTCATCACGCGGCGCCCGCCCGCCTGCCGCCTGCCGCCTGTCTGCAGTCTGTGCAGTCTGCCCCCGCTAGCACGCCCCCATTGTCCCGTCTGTCTCCAGGTCGGCTGGGGCGAGCCATTCACCCCACCGCAGCTGCAGCCGCCGCCTCCACAGCCCCAGCATTGTCTTACAGGCTGCCAAAGGGCATAGGGTTTTTGGGCCGTGTCGCGCTAGAGGGGTGAATCCGCCCACTGTACAGTGGTCTGCTGCGGTTGTCAGAGCTGTACCCCCCCCCCCCCCCTCTCCCTCCATCGGTATGGTCTCCCTGCTGCGGGTGACACGGGCGCGCAGAAAACGTGACCAGTCGGTCGACGCGCGATCGCACCGTTCCAGACTATTTCGGGTCCGGCGGCGGCGGGGGAGCGAGCGAGGAGCGTGCGGCGGTCGCTGGCAGCCCACGCGGTGGCCCGGCGCGCGGCCGACCAGGATTCTGGACCGCGCGCGCCGCGTGCCGACGCCGCGCTGGCAGCCGCCGCCCGCGCTGCGGATCGGTGGAATTCTGGACTGACAGGCGGCCGGGGCGGGATGGGATGGGATGGGATGGGATGGGATGGGATGGGATGGGATGGGATGGGATGGGACGGGACGGGACGGGACGAAATGCAACGAAATTAGACGAGACGGAAAATTTCGGAAAACAACGGTGCTGAAGTGTGACGGGACGGGTTGGCACGACCCAGCTGACCAGGTGGCGCGCGCGGTGCCCTGGAAGGGAGTCCAGCCGCTGTCTGAGCCAGCTGAGTTCCGCTGGCCGGCCCGTCTGCCAAGTGTCGGTGGGGACAGCGGTGAAGGTACGGGACGGCGGGGTTACTGGCTGGAAGCCAATCTACCCGAGATCACTGGAAAGGCTCGTCGGCTTGGCTCTTACGCTCGGCATCGCTTACCTGGCTGGCCTTTGCGGGGCTTGGGATCGGACAGTTTGATCAAAGCTGTGCTTTATCAATACGGCACGCGATTTGACGATGGCTATCAATGTATATAATATATCGGTTATGAGCGGTATTATATCGGCTGCAATTGAGCGAATTGTCATGTTGATTCCGTGCTTAGCATACTGTCTTCGTAATCTGATGAAGATGACAGCTTGTGTGCATTTTTTTTGCAGTGCCCAGTCGTCAAATAAGGCAATCTAACTTAGATTCAGGAACGGTCATGCCTGGAACTGTTCGGTCTCTTCGATTTGTGTGGGGCTTACCAAGCTCTATTGTTATTTTTCACTTCATTCCTCTTCCCAGCAACGAAAAGGAATATCAAAAACAATCCTCAGAGGTTCCGTATTCTTTACGGCTCTAAATTGTGTGTGGATACCACGCAAAGTACTTCCTTCGAACCATTGAGCCCGATTCTTGTCTGACACGGAAAGAGGCGAATCAAGGTTTCCGCAGGCGATACCAAACGTTAACAGGGTGTGTCTCAGTCCAACAGGGTATAGATAGTATCATTTAGTCCTCTCCTGCGTGTTACGGCTAGGACATGCAATGCATGTATTATATGCGTAGCTTCATCTTGCGGATCACCAAAGGTAATGCAGCTCCTCAGCAGTGTTCCATTAATGATGTGTTAGTGGCGCTCTCCTACGCCCTTTGTTATTGTGTTGATTCACAAACAGCTCGCGCAGCAATTGCTTCTGGGAATGCCCGCGTGGCAACAGAGACTCAACTGCTTTGTTGTCTTTGTTGTCGCCCTTTTGATCCAGTGTTTTATGAAGTTTAGTGGCTGGTGCTTTTATGCAGAAGGCTATTTGGGTTAATTAATTGCCTTTGATATGAGAAGTGGGAAATTATGTTGCAATTAGTGTTCCTTAATTGAGTTTGCAAGACACGAATTCAAACTAGTGTAGGCGGTCGGTTCTCCGGTATGCATGTGTGTATGTATGTATGTATGTATGTATGTATGTGTGTATGTATGTATGTATGTATGTATGTATGTATGTATGTATGTATGTATGTATGTATGTATGTATGTATGTATGTATGTATGTATGTATGTATGTATGTATGGTATGTGGATGTATGTATGTATGTATGTATGTATGTATGTATGTATGTATGTATGTATGTGTGTGCGTGTGCGTGTGCGTGTGCGTGTGCGTGCGCGTGTGCGCGTGTGCGCGTGTGCGCGTGTGCGCGTGTGCGCGTGTGCGCGTGTGCGCGTGTGCGCGTGTGCGCGTGTGCGCGTGCGCGCGTGCGTGCGTGCGTGCGTGCGTGCGTGCGTGCGTGCGTGTGTGTGTGTGTGTGTGTGTGTGTGTGTGTGTGTGTGTGTGTGTGTGTGTGTGTGTGTGTGTATGTATGTATGTATGTATGTATGTATGTATGTATGTATGGTTTCACATTGACACGCGTCTCGAGGTGGGTTTCGGACCTTCGTCAGGCAGAACCGTTCTGGCGCAGAGCTGTTTTCTCACCAGGGCCGTACGTAAGAGGTTTTCACTGCTTTCCTGATGTCGGGGCGGCTACGCACGAAATAAAGCTGTAGGTTTTCAGCGACGCGTTTTGGCTTTCAGAGCGTGAAAGTGCCGCTGGGCTGGCTGCTGGCGTCTGGCGCGTGGTGTGGTCTAATGCAGCTATTGGGCCGAGCCGCCAAAACGTGGCCTACGCTCATTTAACACGGCATTGTAGTCGGCCTCAGGACTCAGCAGCTGCTGTATTGTTCGCTTATACGTGAGTCAAGGAGAGCAGATTCATGGCGCAATATGGCGTCCGGATATTGCGAACAGCGTTATATCTTTGAAAATATATTAGCCACCAAAATATAAAGGCTGTAACCACAAACGAAGGTATGGTAGCCTGTCAGAAAGGAGTACGGCTTTTCGGGTAAAGTTTCTCCGATGAAAATATTGTTGATGACAACGTTTGAGCCTGTGCTCACGGTCCATCTGACATTCACCAGAGCCACAGTCACCATGGGTGGGGCAGTTTGACTGATTCAACCACCGCACCCACCGCCACACACGCACGCAGACACGCACACACGCACGCACACCGCATCTCGTGTCACACGTGAACAGCTTATTCCAACTCAAACAGGTGTCACGCCAACGCAAGTTTGTCTCGTTTAATGTGAACAAGTTTGTGATGCCGGTCTTCAAGCTTGTCCCAACTATCCTAATTCATTTTATAGTTCACCTGATAGGCATAAATGCGTGTTTGAATCAAGCTTGATTTCTGTTGAGTAGGTCGCCCATTGCATATATTTTGGGTCTCATGCTGTTGGCAGTGTTACCGCCAGTGCAGAATATCATGTGATATGGCATCACTATCCACTATGCTAAAGCGCTTCTCGTCTCTTCGTTAAAATAGCAATTTTGGACAGTAATTTATGCCTGGTTTTATTTAAAGGGACTGTCCCACCTTTGTGAAAGTTGTCGAATCACACTTAATTGTATGTCTACATGGCAGGCGAGGTCAGCTGAACATGTTCGTGAACTTTTTTCCCGAAAAATTTGTTTTATCTTGGAAGATATTCAACTTTTAGTTTTAAGCGGAAGTTGGGTTGGTGAAGTCATATTTTTTTTGTTTAATAACGGAAACAATTTGTGCTGCTAAATGTATGGCACCATTTTTTGTCGACATCTATTGCGCAGAAAAAGCGAATCATCCGGTGTCTAGATTGGCTTAGATCGCGAACCACCTGGGGATCGAGAAATGAAGACGAAAATATTCCAAGGCTGACCTTAAAACAAGTCGACTATCATTACCAGTTGGCTAAAGAGACGACGCTGTCGGTTTAGAGTCCCTATTCAAATACACATGGGCCTTATTTTTTACAGATGTCAAAATCAAACTCTAATATCTTTTTGATTAGATCATTGTGGTTGTTACAAACGAGCGCGAAGCGCTCGCTCGTCTTTCCGTGGTATATGGGGAAAATCTGAATATGAGCGGCCCGGCCCATCCCGACCCGTGGCGACGCTTTTGAGAAGCTCATATCTCTGCAACCACACGTCCGATTGACAAGCTGACTTCTTTGCTGAGCAGCCCCATCCAACCTACCCTGTTTGACACCGATGCCGACTCATGTTGGTGACTACCACTGCGCGTGGCGCGTGGCGCGTGGCGCGTGCCGCGTGCCGCGTGCCGCGTGCCGCGTGCCGCGTGAGGGGTGTTGAAAAGTGTTTTCTCGCAACAACTCTGCAACGGCTGATCCGATTGTGTGAAAATTTGGTGTGTGGTTAGGGACCCCTCAGCCGCCAATTTTCCACAAGTCAGGAATTTGCATCTGCACGTCTCTGCACGTGCGCACGTGCACACACCTATTTTATATCTCAGGAACGGCTGAACCGATTGCGTTCTAATTTGGTGTGTGGTTAGGGACCTCTCAGCCGTTGCCTTTCCACAAGTCAGGGGTGGAGTGCCTCTGCACTTGCGCACGTGCTCACCCCCATTCTATATCTCAGGAATGGCTGAGCCGATTGTGTTCAAATTTGGTGTGTGGTTAGGGACCCCTCCGCCGCCGCCTACCCACAAGTCATGGGTGGGGTGCCTCTGCACGTGCGCACGTGCGCACGTTTTTTGTATCTCAGGAACTACTTGCCTGATCGGGTTGAAATTCACCATACATTTATTTCGAGCTCTTTCGTTCATCGCCAACTACGGCGCCTTACTGGTTTTAACTGTTACCATACTTAATTGAAATGCCAAGCCATCAAAATGGCTATCTCTACTCAAAGCTAATGTTAAGGTGGGATAGTCCATTTGAGTCGGCTTAAACCCCCCTGAATGGACAAGTTTCACGTTGTGAGTTTTTTGCTTAAAATTAACAAAAATAAATATAATATACTAAACTTCAGTCATTTTGTTGAAAGATGCATAGTTGCAGTAAAAACAAATTAACAAAGTTTGCAAAATCCATTGTTAAAAATGTTATGGATGCGCAAACGGTCGTGACGTCACGCATGATGTTTGCCCCAATTTAGCCATGGTTGATCAGGGGGTGCGGGTTTGAGGAATCAAAAGAAAGTCGTGCCAGCTGATGTTTGGTCCTCCGATTCCGGAGATACCGAATAGCAAAGAGTTAACAGGAACCTCAATGTATAAGTGCATTGCCGCCTCATCCAATTACAACAGCGTCTGCTGCGGGTTTGGTTAATTCTACTGACAGGAAGTTAACAGGAACCTCAATGTATAAGTACATTGCCGCCTCATCTAATTGCAATAGCGTCAGCTGCGCCGGTTTGGTCGCATGTGGTTAACAGGAATCTTAATGTATAAGGGCATTGTCGCCTCATCTAATTACCGCAAACACGAATTTCTTATTGGATGCTTATGAAAATGTCCAATTGTTTGAAACGTTTTATAATTAAATTAATTACCAATGGTATATAATGTTTAAGCAAAATATGTCTGGTTTAGGACATATTTTGTACTTAGTTGTCAAACCATGCACCCATTGCCCCTGTGTTGAAGCGGCAAACCCGCGCTGCCTAGTTATTAAGTTACCTTGTGGTTGATCATCTGCCGTAACTATGACCGTAACCATGTTCTCGGGGGCGTATTTTTGCAACTACTCAATGGATGTGTTTGAAAATTTTCACACAAAATGTTGGTATGTTACAAGTGTCATATTTAAGTTCTGAAATTCTCAAATGTCGTGTTCATGAGCAGCCTGCGCCAACGTACAACCCTGTTCTCCCCTTTGAAACAAGCAGACAATGCTTGTATACTTGTATGGCCTTGAGGCAATGCACCTCAGTTTCCACCACTGTGCGAACACCAATGTAATGATTGAGCGCGTGCCTTTGGTCAAGTTAAACTTCCATGTATAACTATTTTAAAGATTGTTAATATTCATATTGACATATATAAAAACAGTCACCTCCTCGCATTAATTTATTAATGACCAAGACGTTAATTGGCCATTAATAAATTAATATGAGGAGTTGACTGTTTTTATATTTTTAAGATATACAATTACTTATCGGCTTTGTATGCAGAATCTACGATACAAGTGCTTGTCTTGCCAAGCAATCAACAGGTAGTTGGCATTATGCGAGGTAGGTGGCATTATGCGAGGCACTTGGAAGCTTGTATATGACAGTAGGGCCACTTCGGCATGGCCACGACAATAACGCCACTTCTGCGAGCCGCAGCACACCACAGCTTTCGTTTCTTGTTTGACATCGGAAGGCCGATGAATACCGCATTTGGCGCAGTTATTGTTGCGTTTTTACATTTCTGAACGAAACAAAAGTAATATTTCCCTTTTTCCGTCCATTTTTACCATTACATCAACTAATCACAAGCTGAATCTTCGAAACAATACCCGCTCGCCTATTAATGGCGTTCGTCGGACGACTGAATCATCATGTGTGACGTCATACGATTATGACCAATCAGAGGGCAACACATAAATAGAGATATTAGTTTTTAAGGTATTTATACAACTTTTGAGAAAAATTAACATCAGCATCGTCTTTTTTATGAAAAATAATATGTAAAAGTTTCCAAAAATTATATGGTTACGCGACATGAAACTTGTCCATTATGAAAAGCAGCTTGGCGGCTAAAGTCAGTTTAAGCTATCTTATTTGCAGTGCTGCTTCAAAGAGATGCGGATGTGCACATTCGGTAATGTGCTTCCATTCGCGACATTTTATTTTATTGATCTTGTGGAAGACGCGCTGGAAACGGTTCTTGTACATCTGCCTTCTCAAGCTTCGTGTTTTCGTAAGATGTTTACATCAAGTTGACTGATGTGTGAGGTCTTTCTCACTTCCTGTTATCCGGGTGAACTCCAAATGGGGTTGGGGACAGGTAGTGTGTTTTTACGCATAACAAATTCAGCGTATTTTTCTCGATTTTTCTATATAATTCTCACACACATCTTAGACCGCCTTCTGTCCTAAAACTTCCTCTTAACCCGCGCACTGCAGGGGCTTTGCGCCGAACACGAACTGCAGGGGGTTGATTTCCGCCCCCCCCCCCCTAAGATCTAGAAAACTACGCTACGTAGCGAGAAGCGGAAAAAGGCATTTGATAGATTGATATATGTTCTATCGAAAGTATTTTAGTATTGTTTTAGGTCGGGTCAAAATTGAGGTCATCAGAGGTCATCAAAGGTCAAATTTTCCATTTTTTCCTGTTTTAGAACATCGCTCCAGAAATTCCCTTATATCTCAGAAACTCTGCTAGTTAGAAACAAACAGGAAAAAGCAAACGCCAGCCAGTTACATTTTCAATCGGTAAGGTGTCCTCAAATTTAATCTCAGGTCAACATTTGAGGCTAAAGAGGTAAAAAAAGGAAAAAATGCCGTTTTTGTTTTGCTAAATCGTTGTTCGCTATTAACATTGTATTTAGTAAAGGTAACGGAAAACTGTTTACGCCATTGTGTTTATCTTGTCAAGGTGCTTCGAATGATATACATGGTGACCTTGTTAAGTGAATTTAAAATTTGACATCAGGTCAAGGTCTAGTGGTGACCCAAGTAGGACATGTTGCATATGGGAAGACGTTTCTCGACGAGACAAACACATTGATGTCTGTTTTATTTCCCTGTCTTCATTATGTCGGGAGTTATTTTAAAAAAAGTGATGGTGACCTCGCATGACCTCAAATGACCCAATAGGGGTCACTGAACAAACCTTACACTTGGACCATCAAGAATATCCTATAATAACATGATCCAGAAGTAATTGGACTAATATCATGCATATCCTTGAAATAGGAAGCATTTGTATATTTCCCCATTGACTTATTATGGGGAGGTTACGAAATTGACCTGACCTTAGGTCACCGATATCAAAATTCCTAGATACACGAATTGTAAGTACTTATGCCTTCATGACATCCTGTAAGTTTCAAACTGATCAGTGAAAAACTCTGGCTTTGGCACAACTGCAAATATTTTTGGAGGTGGGGTTCTTGACCTGGTCTGGTGACCTGACCTGAGATGACCCGAGGCTATTTTTTTATCTTCAAAGTGTGCGCAATTGATGTACTAACAGGTGTGCTAAAATCCGGTGGCGCTGCCGTTCTTTTCGCTATTTTTGAAAACCCTGGGGGGGGGGGGTCATCCCCCCCCTGCAGTGCGCGGGTTAACTTCTCATATTAACACAAATATTGATTTTGTTTGTGACGTCACGACACTCGTGATTTGTGACAGCACTTTTGATTTGCACTATGGTCGTGACGTCACAACTACAAGGACATGAGCTTAATTGTTTTAGTTTTTAATAATTTTGTAGTTCATTTCGCATTAAACAAAAACAATTATGCAAAATTATCCTTGTTTTTATGAACCCCAAAAAATTGGTACCTTACAAACTTGTCCCGAACCCCATTCCAGCGCTGCGTGATATGTTGTGACGTCACTGCTGCGAATAGGTCTCGTCCCAGTATAATTCAGGTGTGGCGTGTGTAATATATTTGGCGGCCGCCTCTGAGCGTGTTCCGTACTGGTCCTAATTAGAAGCTCATCTCATCACGCGACGCCCGCCCGCCCGCCTGCCGCCTGTCTGCAGTCTGTGCAGTCGCCCCCGCTAACACGCCCCCATTGTCCCGTCTGTCTCCAGGTCGGCTGGGGCGAGCCATTCACACCACCGCAGCCGCAGCCGCCGCCTCCACAGCCCCAGCAACCTCGGGCCCGACCACAGCCCAACGACGAGTCGTCGCCGAAGCGCGTCAAGACCGGGAGCGAGGCGAGGCGCGAAGCGCCAGCCCCTGCTGCCTCTCCTGCTGAGCCGCCAGCCACTACCCCGCTGAACCTATCTTGCGCGCCGGCGGCACCGCCGCCGCCGCCGCAGCAGCAGTCGATGCCGCTGCAGTCCGGCCGGTTCACGCTGAAGATCCCGACAGTGCCGGGCGCCGCGCTGGCGGCGGCCACCGACGACAACGGCACGGATGGCTCGCCGCGCCTCGAGTCGGACGACGGTCAGTGCCTACCCCACGGAGCGCCGGCTGCGCCGTAACGGTGCAGTGCCCATACAGTCATGGGGTGGCTAGGTCGCTCTGGCGGCAGGGGGCAGTCCTTCCGCTCCGCCCCTGCCGCCCCGCTGGCGCTGGCAGGTGCGTCCGGGTTAGGGAGGGCGTGTGTGCGTGCGTGCGTGCGTGCGTGCGTGCGTGCGTGCGTGCGTGCGTGCGTGCGTGCGTGCGTGCGTGCGTGCGTGCGCGTGTGCGTGTGCGTGTGCGTGTGCGTGTGCGTGTGCGTGTGTGCGTGTGCGTGTGCGTGTGCGTGTGCGTGTGTGGGTGTGTGGGTGTGTGTGTGTGTGTGTGTGTGTGTGTGCGTGCGTGCGTGCGTGCGTGCGTGCGTGCGTGCGTGCGTGCGTGCGTGCGGGCGGGCGTGTGGGCGCGTGCGCGTGCGCGCGCGCGCGGGGGGGGGGGGGATACGCCCAAGGATAAATTGTCAGAGGCTGGGCCGACTGGCACGGAGTTCGGGTGATTTCCCAATCGATGTTGTGTATGGCAGGCACGTATCGCTGGTAGATACATGGGCGCTAATCAATGCACTAAAGCGCCTTAAAAGGGGGAGCGCCTTAGGGGGAGGGAGGGGAGGGGAGGGAGGGAGCGTTTCGACGCCCCCCCCCCCCCCCCCCCCCCGAAGCCCAGTGTTAAGCATGTATCTCACCAATAATAATCCATCGTTTCAGGCTTTCATGGACATTTCATTATTTTAATCGCAAACATTGATAATGTGCCCTTTAAAATAATTGTATGGTTGTAGGTTGAAGTTGCATTGGTTAACTAAAAACAAACATGATGTTTAGTTTATGCTCCAGTTTCATTCGGTGGCTATACAATCTACAACAAGCATATCAGAGCTGAAAACGTGTTAGACTTGGGATATGCCCTTACAGTATAAAATTCAAATCCCAGGCCACATTTCCAATGCTACTCAAATCAGTGAAATGCTGACTATTGGTTGCTCAATAGTTTCTCAATGCATCGCGGAAACAAGATTGATTCGGTCTATTTGTTCGGTATACAAGAAGTCGTGTAACCGAGCATATTCTTCCGATACATTATGTTGTGGAGTACCCGGCCTTTCCTTGCTCGGCGCAGCAGCCAATTCTGAGCAACCCACTTCCGTGAAATTGACAGTCGGCTGGTTAACAAAAGAGCTACTCGAGGTAGACGAGAGAGGGAGAGGGAGCCCTTTGTCGGACACTGCCGAGGTGTTTCCCGCGCCCGGTGGGGAGCACCAGGCCGCAGTGTCGGTACGGGGTACCGATGGATGCTCGTTAGCTGCGGCCGCAGTGTCGGTACGGGGTACCGATGGATGCTCGTTAGCTGCGGCCGCAGTGTCGGTACGGGGTACCGATGGATGCTCGTTAGCTGCGACCGCAGTGTCGGTACGGGGTACCGATGGATGCTCGTTAGCTGCGGCCGCAGTGTCGGTGCGGGGTACCGATGGATGCTCGTTAGCTGCGGCCGCAGTGTCGGTACGGGGTACCGATGGATGCTCGTTAGCTGCGGCCGCAGTGTCGGTACGGGGTACCGATGGATGCTCGTTAGCTGCGGCCGCAGTGTCGGTACGGGGTACCGATGGATGCTCGTTAGCTGCGGCCGCAGTGTCGGTACGGGGTACCGATGGATGCTCGTTAGCTGCGGCCGCAGTGTCGGTACGGGGTACCGATGGATGCTCGTTAGCTGCGGCCGCAGTGTCGGTACGGGGTACCGATGGATGCTCGTTAGCTGCGGCCGCAGTGTCGGTACGGGGTACCGATGGATGCTCGTTAGCTGCGGCCGCAGTGTCGGTACGGGGTACCGATGGATGCTCGTTAGCTGCGGCCGCAGTGTCGGTACGGGGTACCGATGGATGCTCGTTAGCTGCGGCCGCATGACTGCTCAGTCAGGAGCGTCATATGACCCAAACAGGCGCTGTGCCCAATAAGCCCCAATCAGCAATTCTGCAATCAACGCTTGGCGCTTAGGTCGCTTGTCGCCTCCCCCAGGAGTGCTGTCTTCCTTGACATCACCAACCGTTTTTCTCACACGTTGACTAGTTGTTTGTCAAAACGGCAATATTGTGGTTAGGGGTGGTTTAGCGCTTACAGAGCAAACAATTTCAAAAACTCTTTTTATTTTACTATTGCTTGTCCATTGTTAAAATTAATTGCACTGCCCTGCTAGTATCTGTGCCTGTTGTCAGGTTCTGAATGTGTGTGATTGTCTCGCCAGGTTCTGAATGTGTGTGAATGTCGCCAGGTTCTGAATGTGTCTGTGACTTTCTCGCCAGGTTCTGAATGTGTCTGTGCCTGTCGTCAGGTTCTGAATGTGTCTGAATATCTCGCCAGGTTCTGAATATGTCTGTGACTGTCTCGCCAGGTTCTGAATGTGGCTGTGAATGTCTCGCCAGGTTCTCAATGTGTCTGTGAATGTCTCGCCAGGTTCTGAATGTGTCTGTGAATGTCTCGCCAGGTTCTGAATGTGTCTGTGAATGTCTCGCCAGGTTCTGAATGTGTCTGTGAATGTCTCGCCAGGTTCTCAATGTGTCTGTGAATGTCTCGCCAGGTTCTCAATGTGTCTGTGATTGTCTCGCCAGGTTCTCAATGTGTCTGTGATTGTCTCGCCAGGTTCTGAATGTGTCTGTGAATGTCTCGCCAGGTTCTGAATGTGTCTGTGAATGTTTCGCCAGGTTCTGAATGTGTCTGTGACTGTCTCGCCAGGTTCTGAATGTGTTTGTGACTGTCTCGCCAGGTTCTGAATGTGTCTGTGTCTGTCTCGCCAGGTTCTGAATGTGTCTGTGTCTGTCTGGCCAGGTTCTGAATGTGTATGTGTCTGTCTGGCCAGGTTCTGAATGTGTCTGTGTCTGTCTCGCCAGGTTCGTGGCTTGACTGGGATTCGAAGGAGAGCCGCAGCAAACCGGCCAGCCCTCCGTCAATGGTGGCTAATATGTCGCCGCCAGGTATGACGGGCTGTCATCAGTCCAATATCTATCCCCCCCCTTCTCCCACCGTCTGTCCACCAACACCCCCCCCTACCCTGACCCACACAGGCCTCCCTCAGTACACCAACATCCCCTACCCTGACCCACACGGGCCTCCCTCAGTACACCAACATCCCCCTACCCTGACCCACACGGGCCTCCCCTCAGTACACCAACACCCCCCTACCCTGACCCACACGGGCCTCCCCTCAGTACACCAACACCCCCCTACCCTGACCCACACGGGCCTCCCCTCAGTTCACCAACATCCCCCTACCCTGACCCACACGGGCCTCCCTCAGTACACCAACATCCCCCTACCCTGACCCACACGGGCCTCCCCTCAGTACACCAACACCCCCCTACCCTGACCCACACGGGCCTCCCTCAGTACACCAACATCCCCCTACCCTGACCCACACAGGCCTCCCTCAGTATACCAACTTCCCCCTACCCTGACCCACACAGGCCTCCCCTCAGTTCACCAACATCCCCCTGCCCTGACCCAAACAGGCCTTCCTCAGTACACCAACACCCCCCTACCCTGACCCACACGGGCCTCCCCTCAGTTCACCAACTTCCCCCTATCCTGACACACCCGGGCCTCCCTCAGTACACCAACACCCCCCTACCCTGACCCACACGGGCCTCCCCTCAGTTCACCAACTTCCCCCTATCCTGACCCACACGGGCCTCCCCTCAGTACACCAACATCCCCCACCCCACCCTGACTGTCACGAGTCTGTGCTTTCCCTTACCGTCATCAACACCAAATCCCTGCTGTCCACAATACCTCACTGTCTTTATGCATCATCTAGAAGGTTCGTTTTTGTTTTACTCATATGTATTGTCGTGTGGTTAATAACTAGACAGGGTTTCTTTTCATATTTTGTTGACAAACATTTACACTTACGTCATATAGACAACTCACTTTGCTTTGTTTTGATCATTATAAGGAGGGACCATTCTTTTGTGAAGAGAAGAGGGATTAAGTGAATGAACAGGTACATGCCAGAGATTGAATCAGATGGGTTGCAGTCAGCGTTCTCTGAATGCACATGCCCGTTTCAGTCAAATGTGCCTCTAGACCTGACGTACACGTGTTTAAATGTTTGCTTTGGTGCACGTTCCATTTTCGTGTGACACGACTGTGTGATATGTTGTGATGTTTGCGGCCACTGCCGCGTCAAATGACACGATACTGGCTATTTTTCAGCCGTCTGTGCGTGGCGCAAGTCCTGGAATCAGGGTTTCACGCAATTTGTATCCGGCTTCTTGTTGTGCCTTAGTTTAAAATATCGCCACGCCTATGGAATCATTCTTTCGATCACTATTTTTCCATATATAAATGGTAAATTTTTTGCCCGGAAGTGCCGAATATTGTCTATAGCCGGCAAGCGTTTGAGTGGTCGTTGAACATTGGTCGTTGAAAGACTTTGACGGTTTGTTTGAGAAAATCGATGGTTTGGTGATTAAGCGAAGTTTAGAACGAATAGCACTTATCGCCTGCTTTCCCCTTCAGCAAGTCCAAGTTTTTTTTCTCTCTAAAGTAGCTGTTTAACTAGGCAGTACTGAGTACTATTACGCACATCGGACATCGGACATCTTACCTCAAGCAGTATGAATGCGTCGATTTATCAGTTAGTGGGAAATGTAAACCTGTCCAAGTACTAATAACTTCCGACATTTAGCCACTCGGAGGCGTCTAGAAAGTTGAACGCTTTTTGCTCTGCCAGAATATCCCAAATGCCTGTGCGGTGGGTCAATGAACGGGCAATAAAGCTCTTGCTCTGCTCTGTTCATTTTAATTTTGAACGGCGACCAGTGGTAACACTCCGCGAAAAAGTACCATCAATCTTTTGATTGGGGTAACCGATTTAGACATTATGATGTATTTGCACGTGATAAATATCCAGCAAACTTTATCGACCTGTCCTTTTCAAATATGCTAGACTCAATTGATCACTCTGCATTCTTGTGGGAATATTACAAGGTAGCTAATCAATTCATCCTATGCGCTTTTGAAGCTCGATTAGTTTTTAGTCATTTCATTGTATTTTCATTGATTCGTTTTCAGTTTTTTCTTCATAGAATTAATCCAAAAATGAACCAAATATCGTGTTCACTTTACCTGTTCATATATGATAGCTAATCGCCTTAATTTGTTTGGACGTTACAATCTAGATTGCACTGCCTCACAGTATGTAGGGTTGGCTGTTGATTTTGCGATATGCGGGGTACACGTCATCATATCATAAAGCCGTTACCTGGCGCTCATGGCCGATAGTCTGCAGGATTGGCCTATCAGTATGCTCACTGCATCGGCTGGATAAAGTTAGATGGCTAATTCACCCCTCTTTAAAGGGAGTGTGCCTACTGTTTTGAACTGTCAAATTTATTTTTCCTACGATAAGTAGCTATTGTTGTGATGGTTGGATACGATGAAATTCACATCTGGAGCCCCTTTAGTTGAATTTTCACTTATATTGTTTGCGATAATTTTTCGTTTCGATATCGAAAAACTATTCCCACTACGGCGAAGGTAAACAGAGGTAACAAATTGATACGTGAACGACGCACCTAAGACAAGCATGATGCATGCAAGCATGATGGCCGCCCAGGCTCTGTTGTTCGGCAGCTGCTATCAGCGCACACGAACTGTTTGTTAGAATTGCTATTGGCCGGTGATAACGATATGCTAGCAGTGTAATCGATAGTTGCAATGCTTTTAGTAGTGGGAAGCCATCTGGAGTCTACCGGATAACTTTTTGCTCCCAAGCAAATTCCTGGAGTCTTTGAATATCTCAGCAACTAGGGTGAATCTGGAGAAATGATGTAGTGGTTCAATTCAGAAAATTGTGTTCTATAGACCAGTGTCAATAACCCCAACTAAGCGATGTGAGTAGGCACACTCCCTTTAACACGCGCACGGTCGGAGATTGATTTCCGCCCCCCCCCCCTCCGGTTTTTCCTGAATAGCGGAAAAACGACGGTGCGCAGCGCCGCCAAATTTGGCACAGCTGTTTGGGCATCAATTACCCACATAGTCGGAACAATTTTACCTCGGGTCATCTTAAGTCAGGTCACCTGGCCAGGTCACGTGACCCCACCAAAAAAAAAATCGTCATATCACAGCCACAGTTGTAGCTAATCGGTTTCAAACGCACAGGATTTCATAAGACCGTAGGTAACTACAATTCGTATATCCTTAGTGACCTTAGGTCGGGTCAATTTCGTGACCTCTATTAGGTAAAATGTTGTTTAGAAAAACAGCTTTGCCAAAAAAAATGGCCTTTTTGACATTTGATGACCCCTGGAGCTTAAACTATTGATCTGAGTTAAAATGTAAGGACACCTTAGCTATTGCATTTTTTACGAGCTTTCCATTGGTTTTTTCCCGTGTGTTCCTAGCTATCATAGTTCATGTGACATCGGGGGTTTTCTGGAGCGAAATCCTAAAACTGGAAAATCTGACCCTTGATGTCCTCTGGTGACCTCAATATTGACCTGACATAACAAAATACCGATATACTTTCGATAGAGCTGTTTTCCGCTTGTCGCTACGTTGCGTGGTTTTCGAAATCTTGGGGGGGGGGGGGAGGGGGCTGAAATCCCCTCCCCCGGCCGTTCGTGTTTAGCGAAGTGGTTTCACCCCGGCCGTGCGCGTGTTAAATGACCGTTGTCCTTGCATTGGCGGATCCAGAACGGTGGGGGGGGGGGGGGGGCACGGGAGTTTTTTTGGGGAGGGGCAAATCCCAAAAAAATAACACACACTTCTGAAAACTCATCGGATTTCGCTTGCTTATGCATTGATAGCTGATTTAAAACATACTTTCTTTAGTAGAAGTTGCTTAGATTGCCTTCTACATCAGGAAATGTGTCAATTTTGTGCCGATTTCAGGCGGTTAGGGGGGGGGGGGCTGCCCCCCCCCCCCTGGTTACGCTAGTGTGCTCTTGTCTCGTGTAAATCATCCTTCGGACTATTATCGTTCGGCAACCATTGTTCGGCCAATCGTGTTTTGTCCACTGTATTTGTTTCTCGTTTGTCCGTATTGTCCGTGTACTTCGTTAACGAGCGGGCGCGAAGCGCCCGTGAGGTTTCTCGTCAACTTACTAGGCAAATTTACATTTGACCCGGCCCGAATCGGCCCGACCCGGCCCGACCCGGCCCGACCCAGCCCCCAACAGTAACAGTTGGCAGCACTCGGGCGTTTGGGCGTTAAAAACCTACTACATCATAGGGTTCCATGTTAAATCGATTATTTTCAGACGAGGCTGGCTCGTAACCTATAGTACATATTTTAAATCCGACTTCTGGAACAGATGCTACAAGCATTAGCTACAACGTTTTTATTTATCATTTTTCGATATTACGGCCGTAAAGGGGTTAAATGGGCTTGGGGGTTAAATGTCGGAACGACCGCTGATCGCTTCCAAATACTACTACAGTACTGAAATATACACTACTTTGACTACTACTTTGTAGTATAATTTAATATGATCGCTTCCAAATGCTACTACATGTACTGCAAATACATTACTTTGACTACTATTTCGTATATTTGCTGGCGTTTAATTCAATAAATAAAGATGTAATCTATGGAAATAGAAGTTATTGATAGCAAACAATACCTTTAATTTATAATAGACAAAACAATTAGGGTAAAAATTATATCTTGTCTACTTCATTTGGGCATTACATTCCTTACTGTTCTACCCGTTGTTCTATTACCCTGGGCCCGACCCGGCCCGACCCTGCCATACAGACGCTTTTCGGAAGCTAATAACTTTGCAACCACTGCTCCGATTGAGATCGGATTTTCACCATTGGATAGGACCATCAATTCAATTTGCATTTTGTTATGGTGCGTTCTGATTTGGGTGGCACCCACAGCGCGTGGCACCCGCAGACGTCGATTTTTTTAAAAAAATAAATGGCTTGATTTATCTAAGCATTCGTTTTTGTATACGCTGAAGCATGCAGCTGCTTAGGACGTACTCCTTTTGGTCGGATTCGAGAAAGGAGATCGTGTGCAATTTAATACCAGTAAAACGCCTTTTTGGGCGATGACCGAGCGGGCGCGCACTGGTAAAGCTAAAACGGGTTTGAAATATGAAACGGTACGGGAGCAGACGTGGTAGTAACACAGTCCTTTTAGTCCTTTTAGTCTCCCATACAAATTGCCAGGCATCCATGCATGCCAACATAAAAATTAAGTTATATTAAATTGTACATGATCTCCTTTTTCGAATCCGCCAAAAGGGAGTACGTCCTGAGCAGCTGCATGCTTACGCGTATAAAAAACGAATGCTTAGATAAATCAAGCCATTTTTGATCAATAATGATTTTTGTTCATTTCGACGTCTGCGGGTGCCACGAGCTGTGTACCACCCCTATCAGAACGCACCATAACAAAATCAAAATTGATTTGATGGTCCTATCCAATGGTGAAAACCCGATCTCAATCGGAGCAGTGGTTGCAAAGTTATTAGTTTCCGAAAAGTGTCTGTATGGCCGGGTCGGGCCGGGTCAAATGTAAATTTGTCTAGTAAGTTGACGAGAAACCGCTTCGCGCCCGCTCGGTAAAAAAATAAGATTTTTATTTATTTTGGCATGCATGGAGGCCTGGCGTTTTTTATGGAGGACTAAAAGGACTATGTGTTACTACCACGTGTGCTCCCGTGCCGTTTCATATTTCAAACCTGTTTAAGCTTTACCAGTGTGCGCCCGCTCGGTCATCGCCCAAAAAGGCGTTTTACTGGTTAGTACAGATTTGGTCTCGCTTCACAGCCAGCCCCAGTTGAATCAGGCGTACACATATCATTGTTCCTCGAGTCCAGGCATACGTGGGGCTTAATCCCCCCTTATCTTGTTACCGCACAATGGGGCGGAAGCAAGTTCTGGCACGCCATAATGAGAAAATCATGGTTCTTGTTTACTTGCTACACAAAATGCAGACTATAATACCAACAAAAACAAATACGTGTGATGTTCAGGGGCGTAGGCAGAATTTCTGCCAGGGGGAGGGGGCAAATGGGATCAGAGGAGACCTCGTAGCCCAAGGGGGGACCACATAATTAAAACAGTACACTATGTTGTATGTTGTAAAACAACGACAAATAACTTTCGACAACGAATGTTTTTATTTGTTTTTATTTTTGTGAGTCAAAACTCGAAATTTCGCAAATCTGTGATAGACATTTTCAATATCATGTCCTTTCTTTCGGCGTTTTTATTGTCAATTTTCTTCAAAACTCAATTTTCTACGATTTTCCAAACATTTGTTTTTCCACCGAAAATGGCATGACATGACGTGATTAAAACGTCATTATCTCCCAAAGTACAACACAATTTGCATTGAAATGTTGTGATAAGACTTAGAATTGATGCAGCATAAGGTACTGAAAGGTTGACGTCGATATCTATCATTGTTTTCAAGTTATTGTGAAAATCAGGGAGAGGAGGGGGGGGGGGGGGGGGGCAGATTCTGACGCCTCCAGTGGGGCGCGGGTTAATGCAAATATTATCCTGAATCTTCTTCAATTCGGATTCAGGAAACAACACAGTACGTACATGCCGATTGTGCACATGTACGATGAAGTTCCAAAATCTCTACAAAATAACGAAGTAACATGCTTCTTATATCTTCATTTACGGAAAGCTTTGGATACCGTTTGCTTTGACATTTTCTTGAAAAAATACGCCACATTGTGATACGAGGGGTTTGTACAACACGATGGCTATATCTTATATATGTATATATGTATATATGTATATGTATATATATTTATATATATTTATATATGTATATATATATATATATATATATATATATATATATATATATATATATATATATATATATATATATATATATATATATATATATATATATATATATATATATATATATATATATATATATATATATATATATATATATATATATATATATATATATATATATATATATATATATATATATATATATATATATATATATATATATATATATATATATATATATATATATATATATATATATATATATTTATATATATTTATATATATTTATATATATATATATATATATATATATATATATATATATATATATATATATATATATATATATATATATATATATATATATTTTTATATATATATATATTTTTATATATATATATATATATATATATATATATATATATATATATATTTATATATATTTATATATATTTATATATATATATATATATTTATTTATATATATATAATATATATATATATATATATATATATATATATATATATATATATATATATATATATATATATATATATATATATATATATATATATATATATGTATATATATATATATATATATATATATATATATATATATATATATATATATATATATATATATATATATATATATATATATATATATATATATATATATATATATATATATATATATATATATATATATATATATATATATATATATATATATATATATATATATATATATATATATATATATATATATATATATATATATATATATATATATATATATATATATATATATATATATATATATATATATATAAATGAAATTTTCTGGCAAAAGTGCAAGTTTGTGCAAGAAAATGAACTACGGTCTGATAGAACATGAGTTTAGCAACGTTTTGCTCTCAACAAATCTTTGTGCGGTTTTGGGCGATTTTATATTTCCTTTTTTAAATTTGACATGAAAAATTCTGATTTCATTTTTGACAGCCGTAACAAAACATGACATAAAATATGTAAATACATGTTCAAGTGCCAGGTTTTTGGTATTAACCTGTAGTATTTATCAGTCTCATTGTATACAAATAGGGGAAAATTATTTGAAATACATATTCAGCATATTATACAACTTTGAACGTAACGCCGTGTTTAACGCCATTACCAGCTGGTCAATGATGCCTGACAAAATATCCGTCTTTGGC
Source organism: Chirona hameri (assembly GCA_036785665.1). Taxonomy (NCBI): domain Eukaryota; kingdom Metazoa; phylum Arthropoda; class Thecostraca; order Balanomorpha; family Balanidae; genus Chirona; species Chirona hameri. The sequence goes on along the minus strand of JAXIVJ010004341.1, from coordinate 7,893 downwards.
ACATTATCACGCACACACGGTTCAGAACAGAGCCAAATTACTTTCAGATTCGTAATCTGTGGATAATTTGGCTTCAGAATAGGCTCATTTTGCTTGGTTTCCAAAAAGTAGCTGAAATTAATTATGGCATTCCAGACCTCGCTCCCGCCCTAATGTGCACCGGCGGCAACAGGGCTGTTCTTGGTTATCGTATCCTCGGCAGTCAGCTCTTGCGCCCTGTAGGATTGCTGTATTGCAAGTGCAAAGTTAAATAGTTAAAGGGTTACCTTTGCTGTAACTGTCAAAACATACCCTAGCAAAGTTACCATATGAAATATAACGGAATCTTCCGAAAAACACACTTGTTTAATTTATATAAGTTCCCTAGGACATCGGGTTCGATAACTTCCAATCGATACATACCTTCTGGGAGTGTGCTTTCCGTAGCATGGGATCCAAAGTTTCCGCGGTTATATCGTAAGATTACGTCAATTCGTCCCCCTGTCCGTGGCCTCCGCCGACGGAGCTGAAGACTGCAGCTGTACGGGCGGGACGCGGCATCCTGATTACCCTGGCTCGCTCGACACGACCTTCATCGCCCCCCGCTGCAGCCTTCGCCATTGTGTCTCTGTCGTGGGTCGGGTAGATTCTAACCGCTGCTCCTAAACAGTCTGTGCGCCCGAAAACGTCAATGAGTCTCACCGCTGCCTGGAGCGACAATATGCGGCCGTCGGCGCGCTCCTTTCAAAGACAGACCTGCTGCCAGATATGTGTCGACCAGCCAAGAGGCGGCCATTGGGCGGCGGCAGTGGGCTGGTTCAAAGAGGCTGTTTACACCAGGACGACCGCGGCACCGAGCCAGCCGCCGGCCGGGAATGGGCCGCCTGCAGCTCCGAGGGTGCTGAAAAGGCGCACCGCAGAACATCGCGCCGCGTGCGGCGCGTGTGTGTGTGTGTGTGTTCTGTCCGTTCGATCTGGCACGGAGGGCCTGATCGGCTTGCCGACTCTTGTAACACATCTGGCCAATAGGCCAGTCTGGTGAACAACGCTCAATGAGCCGCATGCGGCTTACATTTGCGGCTTGGTGGTCGGCGTTCTGCAGAGCCGTCTCCCACCGGCCACCGCGCCTAATACGCGCGCTCGTCCGATGGTCTGATGTTTGCGATGGCCGATGGGCTCTGAGTAAAATAGCATATACTAAAACCCTTGCATAAAAATATATACATTTCGTTATTCGAAAAATAGCTTAAAGGAAATAGTTCACCTTCAACATGGGTTTTAAACTGAAATAGCAGTTTTGTAGCCCGTGTTGAGAAATCCTGATCTGGAACTTTTCTTGTCTGAAAAGACTCCAGCCGAAGATATTTGACTTTTTGGCGAAGGAATACGGCGCATATATGATGTACCGTGCCGTCTGAAAGTGCCAGTACTGCCATGGAGCATGCGCAGACCAATAACGCACACCATAAAATCAATAATTTACAACCTTCTGTCCTGAATTGGCGCGATGTAGGACCATTTTTAAAAAGAAAAAAAGAAACTGTATTAAAAAATATAATAAAATCGTGTTCTGAAGAAAAAAAATCCGAATGTGAACTATTTCCTTTAAAGAGAAAATAAGTAATTCACGAAACAGTTTCTTGTTAATCTGGGTATGGTTTGATGCTCGGATGCCTTTATCGTGTTTTGTTTTGTGTGTGTGTGTGTGTGTGTGTGTGTGTTTGTGTGTGTGTGTGTGTGTGTGTGTGTGTGTGTGTGTGTGTGTGTGTGTGTGTGTGTGTGTGTGTGTGTGTGTGTGTGTGTGTGTGTGTGTGTGTGTGTGTGTGTGTGTGTGTGTGTGTGTGTGTGTGTGTGTGTGTGTGTGTGTGTGTGTGTGTGTGTGTGTGTGTGTGTGTGTGTGTGTGTGTGTGTGTGTGTGTGTGTGTGTGTGTGTGTGTGTGTGTGTGTGTGTGTGTGTGTGTGTGTGTGTGTGTGTGTGTGTGTGTGTGTGTGTGTGTGTGTGTGTGTGTGTGTGTGTGTGTGTGTGTGTGTGTGTGTGTGTGTGTGTGTGTGTGTGTGTGTGTGTGTGTGTGTGTGTGTGTGTGTGTGTGTGTGTGTGTGTGTGTGTGTGTGTGTGTGTGTGTGTGTGTGTGTGTGTGTGTGTGTGTGTGTGTGTGTGTGTGTGTGTGTGTGTGTGTGTGTGTGTGTGTGTGTGTGTGTGTGTGTGTGTGTGTGTGTGTGTGTGTGTGTGTGTGTGTGTGTGTGTGTGTGTGTGTGTGTGTGTGTGTGTGTGTGTGTGTGTGTGTGTGTGTGTGTGTGTGTGTGTGTGTGTGTGTGTGTGTGTGTGTGTGTGTGTGTGTGTGTGTGTGTGTGTGTGTGTGTGTGTGTGTGTGTGTGTGTGTGTGTGTGTGTGTGTGTGTGTGTGTGTGTGTGTGTGTGTGTGTGTGTGTGTGTGTGTGTGTGTGTGTGTGTGTGTGTGTGTGTGTGTGTGTGTGTGTGTGTGTGTGTGTGTGTGTGTGTGTGTGTGTGTGTGTGTGTGTGTGTGTGTGTGTGTGTGTGTGTGTGTGTGTGTGTGTGTGTGTGTGTGTGTGTGTGTGTGTGTGTGTGTGTGTGTGTGTGTGTGTGTGTGTGTGTGTGTGTGTGTGTGTGTGTGTGTGTGTGTGTGTGTGTGTGTGTGTGTGTGTGTGTGTGTGTGTGTGTGTGTGTGTGTGTGTGTGTGTGTGTGTGTGTGTGTGTGTGTGTGTGTGTGTGTGTGTGTGTGTGTGTGTGTGTGTGTGTGTGTGTGTGTGTGTGTGTGTGTGTGTGTGTGTGTGTGTGTGTGTGTGTGTGTGTGTGTGTGTGTGTGTGTGTGTGTGTGTGTGTGTGTGTGTGTGTGTGTGTGTGTGTGTGTGTGTGTGTGTGTGTGTGTGTGTGTGTGTGTGTGTGTGTGTGTGTGTGTGTGTGTGTGTGTGTGTGTGTGTGTGTGTGTGTGTGTGTGTGTGTGTGTGTGTGTGTGTGTGTGTGTGTGTGTGTGTGTGTGTGTGTGTGTGTGTGTGTGTGTGTGTGTGTGTGTGTGGAAAACATTGCATAGCTTGTTTTCGCATTTGCATCATGTCCATTCTGTTCAAGATGCAAGCTCATCTCTATTTCACTAGTACTTGGACTCGATGGAATTTGATAGTGGGTGGTATACGAACAGATCAGGCACATTTTCTTGAAAGTTTGCCTAAACGCCAACCAACACACATTGTTTCGGTCGGTGTTGGTCCTCATCCAGAATTCACTATTTGCCACCATTTGTCTTGTTAGAACTATTTTCTTTCACATGTCTATTGACAGGTTGAGAAATGGTTTAAGTGAACAATTTCGATTGCAGTACCTCTTCTGTTTAAATCGCCCTATACATGTTTCATGCGGATTGTAAGGTCTCTGGTTTGATTATCCTTCGATGCTTTTTATAGCGAGGTGTCACACTGTGATGTGTAATGCAATGGGCGTGGGTCGTTTTTATTGCGCTTTTTTAAGTAAGGTGAAAAATCCCACGGAAGAGGATGAAATTACAATTATGTCGCGTTAAAGATGTTATCCTTGTGTTTACATGATCCGAACAAATGTCCATGCAATGCTTCCAAAACTAGACCCTGGTCATGCAGTGTGAATTGCAGTTAACTTTCAAATTATATACACACTAATTGGAACTTCGACTGTGTCTGATTGTCTGCTTAACTAAGTTGACCAGTGTTGAGTTTTACTTCAAATTGACTCCAAAGCTCGGATTTGAAGTGACCTACAACACTGCGATATGCAATCTGAAGAGAAGCGATGTCGAAGTGTGCAGGATAGTGCAGGATACAGCGAAGTTCATCGACAACATTCCCAGATAAGTACGCTCTATTCGCTTGGCTTTCCTTTTGCATGCCTCTGTCCACTTGGTGGCTGTCAACGGCTGCTGTACATTATGTGCCGTTTCCACACTTAATACTTTGAGCCTGTTGGCATTGTCCATGCAGAACAAACTTTGTTTTATGTTTAATGCGCTGCTATACTGAAATCAACATCTTCATTGCACAATGTCGTTCACTAACTGCTGGACGCTGAGAGCGATGCTGCCGCACTAACTGGGCAACACAACAATTTTTGGCTTAGCATGATGACCACACATGTAACTCTCTTGTCACTAACACTCTCACTTTTTCTTTGCAGGGCTCTCCCTCAAAGCGACTTGCCACGCCTCTGCGCGCCTCACTTTTTGTGCCATTCCTGCCTGCGATGTAACGTGCCTAACCGCACTACCGTCTCTGATGCCTGAATACACGCTTGGCGGAATCCCGGCTTTGCTCTACTTCTCTCCCCTGTCCCCCAATCGCAATCATGGCTGTGCACTCTGTGACGCGGGTGACGAGCTTCCACTAACACTCCCCGCATGGTGCCTGCGTTCCAGACACCAGCAGCGCCGAGGGCGGCCCCGTGTGGAAGAGCCTCCTGCCGAAGCCGAACCGGCGCATGCTTCCCGTCCAGTGTCCCGAGTGCAGCAAGCTCATCAGCAACGCATACAACCTGCGCGTACACATGGACCTGCACACAACACCTGACCTACATCTGCTCCATGTGCTCGACGCCGACGCGGTCGCGCGACACGCTGCGCAAGCACATCACCAACATCCACAAGGTGAAGGGCGAGGCGCTGCGAGAGATGCTCGACCACGGCATCGTGTCCTCGGAGACGCCTTCCGAGCCGGTGAAGCCGACCTTTTCGCTGTCCTCGGCGGCGGCCGCCGCCTGAGGACAGCAAGGACGACAAGGAGGCGGTGCTGGTGGTGGACGAGAGCGGCGGACAGCCCTCTCCGCCGCGGATGAGCCGCCTCTACCGCCTCCGCCTCCGCCGCTGCTGGCACCGCCGCTGCGGTCACCACCTGCTGAAGGACCCTGCAGATCCTCCTCCCCGCACCACCGAGAGCCAGTTACCATAGTCACGAAACATTCCTAGTCTTCCGCCAGTGAGCTTCCCCACCGGGCGCGCCCGGCCAGAGTAGCTAGGTACCCTTGTTAGGAGTGATAAGGTAGTGTGCGAGTCAACATTCCCTAGAGCCTGCGTGAGAGACCATTCCTGCAGCGAACCAGAACCCATTCCCTCCGGAACCTGAGTGATCAGTAGCTACCCTGTAGTTGTAGATGGGGCTGGTCCAGTGACATTGGCCCGGTGTCCCGCTCAATGGCATACTTTATCGTGCCGTGGGGCTGTCCCAATGCAGCGACGTTGTTGGACAGTAGTCAGATGTATTTATTGATACCCTGTGCCCTTTTTGATGGAAGTCCTAGCAAAATCGTGTATATAATGTTTGATTTTTTGGTTTACTTGGGGAATCGTGTGATTTGTTCTAGTCCATTAGCAATCAAAAGACAACGTAAATAGGGCGATTGTCCTTGATTGTTGCTAGTTGTTTTGCATGCTGTTTGCCGATGAACACGCACATTGGTGTTTTTGTTGCACCAGCAATTGCAATGGTCGATTTTTGACCTTGGGGAGGGGCTTTTGGCTTTTGATTTGATTGCCACCCGGGTTCGCCAAAGTGTAGGGGCTTTTGCGATTTGGGTGATCCTCCAAGTCAGATTTTTGCCTTGTGACGAATAGGATATAGTAGGGTGGCTACCCGTTGTGTGTTTAGTTTTGCTGTGTGGTCTGTCTAGTCATTGTGATTGTTCATCGGTTTTTAAAATGTGAGAGCTTTCTAATTTTTAGTCTGTCAGCATACGCGACACAGTATGGCTCGCGAGTACGATCTCCTCTGCTCTCTGTTATAGCCACAATCTTCCTGTCCCTGCGACACGTAGTGTTTCATCCCTTTCTTATCCTCTGTCAATCTGTCGCTTAAAGCTGTGCCTGCTTCACTGCGTGTAGAGTTCGGGGTGTGATTGATTGTTTTGTCCCTGACCATATCGTCATGATCTAGCGGTTGTTTTCGATCGGTTGTGACTGTTCGATGGTGAGACACTGCTCTCACGCAGCAGCTCAAACCGCCGGTTGCCTTGATCAGTGCCTTACGCCCCCGGTGGTGGGAGGAGTACAAACTCCTGGAACCAATGCCTCCAACTGCTCCGGACTGGACGGACTACTTGGTGGTAGCCGTTCGGCCACCCACTGTGTGCAATGTCTTCCGCGAATCAGCCAGTCCGGCCAGCTAGCCAGAGTGAAGAGTCCTATATTGTATTGTCAGCAATGTCCTGGGGTAGGCTTGAAAAAGTTGACCAATGCATCGCGCTTCAGTTTTTTTCCCATAGTCCATAAGGGGGACGTAGCTGATGGCGTGTGATGAAGCAAACGTGCTTTGCGAAATCGAAAGCAATGACTATGGAAATAATTGCAATGGTGATTTGCCAGGCTAATAGTTTACAACATGGAAACAAAATATTGTGATTTATATACAGTCAGGAGTTGCTTTCAAAATAAATATATGCATTCAGTGGCAGCTATCCGTAGCCGAGTTGTGTTCGGCGCCGGCTGGTCTGGTTTTATTGCCGTCTGACCTCATCACTGGCATTGTTGGCTCAGCAGGTCTATAGGTAGGTTGCAGTGCGTGCGTGTGCAGTTTGGGTACCAGCGGTTCAGTGGAAACGGACCGGGCCCGCTCCCTATTGGTAGGTTATTGAGCTGATTGAAACCCCATGTAGTGTGGCCGAAACTGCTCACGTGTCGGGATTTAAATAAATAAAGTATAACTCAAACTTCGTCGTGTGACGTATGGAGGGTAGGGGGGGGGGGTGGGGGGTGGGGGGGGGGGGTTCCTGGGGGGGGGGGGGGGGGGGGGGTGAGGGTGATGGAGATGCTAGGAGCTGAGAATCTGCTGCCGACAGTTGACACCGTAACCTCGCAGACATGTGTTCAAGTCCCGTGTGCGTGTCAGCACAGGAAGTCCGCGCGAACTGGTCGATTCTGTTCAGCTACAGTTGACTTGAAACCAATTCAAAGGAAATGGAGCGGAATCTGATTAAATTTACGGCAACCGTTCTGGGCTGGATTGATTTTACTCTTTACTCTGGCACAGTGAAGGTACGCAGTAAGTCATTCCTTTTTTGGTGGGGGTTGTGTCGAAATGGTCTGGCGTCATCTTGAAAGCCACAATAGTCATATATCCTATAAGTAAGGTTACAGAGTAAGTCATCGGATGGCTGCCAGCGACAGTGTGTCAAAACTGTGGACAATGCGAGAAAGAAGTCGATCGTTCCATTGTTTCGCAAGAACCAATCACCTTTCCGATGCTCTTATCGATAGAAGTGCTTCGCTATTTCGCCTGGCCCTTGGCATTGTGCACGACTACTATTGCTTGAACCCTGAATGACGTCGAAATCAAAATAGTTTGTCGTATTGCTTAAAGGGAAATAATGTCATTCTCCCACAAAAATGGAGTTAGCACTTGGAATTGGGAAAGGAGACAAACTTACATGTAAATCTACTCGCAGTAATTACTTAACCCTCCATTGACTGGGAGGGAGGGGGGGGGGGGGGGGCGTTTAACCTGACGAACTTTCGTAATAACTCAAAAACTAATAGCGCTATCAACGTGAAACTGCGGGTACCTTCTCCTATATCAAGTTTACGTCTGTGCAAAAATGAATCAATTTCGGCGGATTTTTCCCCTCCAGAAATGGCGAATTTAGTGACGTCACTACACACTAGTGAGTTTGATACAAAATTCAGCTACTTTACAGACCGTACAAATGCCATATATTGAGCAAATGCAATACAAAACGTCAAAAGATAGAAAATGGCAAGGGCTACAAAACGGTTATCTCAAATTGGTAAAATTTTGGTTTTCGACCCCCAAAATTAAATAAATGATTTTGTTTGGGAAAAATGCCCACAAAATAAAACTATTAAAAGATAATTAAACAAACGGAATATATATATATATATATATATATATATATATATATATATATATATATATATATATATAT